>PIJE02000014.1:272319-319819 GCA_002895965.2 Coryphaenoides rupestris
GGGGGGGGGGCAAAAAATTTGAATCTGTTCACACCTCTGGAATCACAAGCCGCCGCCGCCGTGCATTCTGGGTAAAACAATAGCCATCTCTCATTTCCCGGCTTGGATGGCAGAAGTGTCCGGCAGGAGGAAGAGGAGGAGGAGGAGGAGGAGGAGAGGAACTCTGGTCATCAGGGCCCAGTGCTTCTCTCCACACCATTTACATTGTTGAGCTGTGTTGCGCTTTTAAGCGTTTTTTGTTTTACTTCAGTCGTGCAGAGATGAAGACCGTTTTTCTGGATGCCACAGGGAAATCTCTCGCTCTGTCCTCTCTCTCGCTGTCCTCTCTCTCTCGCTCTCCCTCGATCTCTCTCTCTCTCTCTCTCTACTTCCCTCTCCCTCTCCCCCTCTATCTCTCCCCCCTCCTCTCTCTCTCCCTCCCTCTATCTCTCTCCCTCTCCCTCTCCGCTCTCTATCTCCCCCCTCCTCTCTCTCTCTTGCTCTCGCTCACTCTCTCTCGCTCTCTCTCTCTCTCTCTCTCTCTCTCTCTCTCTCCCCTCTCTCTCTCTCTTCTCTCTCTCTCTCTCTCTCTCTCTCTCTCTCTCTCTCTCTCTCTCTCTATCTCTCTCTCTCTCTCTGTTTCTCTCTCTGTCTCTGTCTCTGTCTCTCTCTCTCTCTCTCTCTCTCTCTCTCTCTCTGTCTCTCTCTCTCTCTCACACACACACACTTCTATCGCTATCTCCTGCCCTCTGTAGTGACTGTGTGTGTGTGAGTGTGTGTGTGTGTGTGTGTGTGTGTGTGTGTGTGTGTGTGTGTGTGTGTTTTCTATCATTGAATTGCTGGCAGACGGAACTTGCTCCGTTCTACACAGCAGGTTCATTTGCTTTTTTTGATACTTTTTTTTTCCTTCCTCCGGTCGAAGTTCAAAGGCCAATCAAAGGCAGAGATGTGTTGTTATGTGTGCACAACAGAGTTTACACACACACACACACACACAGCGTGTGGCGGTGGCGGTGGCGATGGCGCCGCCTGCTTGACTGGAATGCGGAACATTTTTAAGCCTGCGTTTGTAAGATAAGAAAAATGCAAAGAAGTGGAGCTCTACATTCAATATTAATGGCCTCCGCGCGTTGCTGCGTTAATGTTTGCTGCTCCCGGATCGGACTCCGCGCGCAGGAGAAATGTGTGTTTGGCTGTTTTTATTTAAGAAGCAAAGCGACCGGTGACAATACACTGGTCTGTTCTGTTGGCCAGTGAACCCACGGTGACACTGTGTGTGTGTGTGTGTGTGTGTGTGTGTGTGTGTGTGTGCACATGTACATGATGAAAGATTTTCCTGATGTATCTTTCATGTTGACTTAATCACACCCAACACCCAGCCACCTACACACACACACACACACACACACACACACACACACACACACACACACACACACACACACTCACTCTCTCTCTCTCTCTCTCTCTCTCTCTCTCTCTCTCTCTCTCGTTTCTGACACGTTTGGTCTGTGTTGTGTATGTGTGTACGTGCACATGTGCGTGTGTGTGTGTGTGTGTGTGAGAGAGAGAGAGTGAGAGAGAGAGAGAGGGCGAGAGCGAGAAAGAGATACAGATAATCATTTGATATTAATTGAAAAACAAAATCCCTATTTTGTGGTTTTTGGACAGATGCTGCCGTTATCTTAAATGGAACATGTCCGTCCGGGTGTACATGTATACTGTATATATATATATAGATATATTCCTCGCCACCACGCCAAGGGGCAACTTTTGTTTATATTACATTCCCTTTATCAACAGCCGTGTGGTTTTTCGTGCTGTGGTTCCCACTGCTCCGTCTCGACTAATATATGCACCTGTGCAGCTCCCGCCAGCATCCCCTCAGAATATTTATTCACCATTACCACATGCGCAGTGGCTATGTTGCTAGGCTGGCTCTGATTCTATTTGTAGTGGCCAGATTGGTTCTCTATGTGTGTGTGTGAATAAGTCATTCTCCCATTTTATATTTGCTCGTGGGCCATTTTGGTGGACAATGCTTCTCATGGCCACACTCAAACGACTTGATATAAAATGGAGAGAAAAGATTGCTTTTTGGTATTTTGAGACCATTTCCCTGATAAAGGTATAATCAGACTACTGCTACAAATAATACTAATAATCATTATTATAATTGTATTATTATTATTATTATTATTATTATTATTATTATTGTGGTTAATATAGTATACATTTCCCCCAGTAAGAAGAACAGAAGATGTCTATTGTTTTTGGCTGCTGCTACGTATTCGACCCGAACGGCGCAATGACCAGATATACGGTGCGACGGTCCACGCTGAGCCATCTAACCACGTACATCTCTCTGCATCAGTATCATCTCCCTGCTTCGCTAGCCGTAATCGTAATAAGGTAGCCTTGGAAATGAATTCACCGCTCTCCCTCCCTCCCCTCCCCTCCTCTTCCCTCCCCTCCTCTCCTCGCTTGTTCTCTCTCTCTCTCTCTCTCTCTCTCTCTCTCTCTCTCGTGCTCTCATGTGTGCAGCTATGTATGACGTGGAGGTAATGCATCTGCAACAGTTTGGGTGAGCTGACAACATGTAGGAGTGAACTGTGAGTGTCTGTCGTGTCAAAGGGGTTGCAACGGAATGCACATGTTGTGGTTGGGTTGTGTGTGAGTTTGTGTGTGTGTGTGTGTGTGTGTGTGTGTGTGTGTGTGTGTGTGTGTGTGTGTGTGTGTGTGTGTGTGTGTGTGTGTGTGTGTGCTCTGCTGCCAATACTTATCTCTCTCCCTCATTCGGTCCCCTCTGATTTAAAAGCCATTGGAACACATTTTCCCTTCATCAAAGACTATGACAGCCATTATTACATTTGATATGATTTGTAGTCACCATAGAGGTGACATGCCTGTGATTTATTTTTATACATTTTACAAATGTATTAATTATTAAACGCGTCAGGTTGATCTATATTAATTTAATTAGAATCTAGAACCTAGAATTAGAAAAGTCTTATATCAACATTGTAGACTCAAATTTTGTTGTTTGGATAAAATGTTCTCGTTATGAAATGGCCAAATATCTGTCTGCAAAGACAAAATAGCGGATATTCCTTCCTTTTATTCTCACTCTGGAAATCCAGAGTTCTCGTGAGAGCACAATTTGAATTTGCTCAGCGAGTCACTCTGGTGATCAGTAACATGCTCATTAGCAATTCCTGTTGATCCAACGTAAACCAATCACATCGGTGTATCTGATATAGGCGGGCCAGAGGCGGGCTAAACAGATGACTTCAGCGCTGCGACACTGGGAATCAGTCCGTCAGCATTAAACATTGCAAGATGGCTATCGAAAATGTTGACTGAGTATCTGTACAAACCAACTAGTCTCATATTCTGCTTGCAAAAACGGCAAAAGTCGTTTAGTGGCTCCATTTCCATTAGGCTACATTTACGTCTCTCTGTCTATTCTCCAAAACAAACTCGTTTCCGTCTCTCTGGCTACGTCACCCCGTGTATTCTTCTGATTGGTCGTAGTGTTATCCAATTGTGTGCAGTGATATTTTCAAACGCATGCTTGGTGCCGCCCCTCGAGTTGGGCCATTTTCATTGCTCATTACCAAACCTACAGCTTTCTAGATGTGGGTCTGGATTTCCAGGCTACAACATTTTGATATTGCAATAACATTTCTAGTGAGTGAGGTCCATTTTATATCCATAGTCTTTGTTCAGGGAATGTACAGTATAGTATGTTTAGTTTGTTAGTCAACACAATGTTTTCTGTTGTTGCTTTGGTGGTTGCTATGAACACTGCTATCGCTGGACCCGCGTAGCCTATCTATGTTGTTTCAGGAAGTGGAAGCAATTAGTAGGTGACCTCGGGGTGTAGGACATTTGGGAGTGAGCGAGAGACCCGGGGTCTGTTTCATATGAAAGAGGGCATTACAGACTACTAATATTATCAACACAGGGTTCATAGCCTGACAGGAAGTGATGTAATTAGCATGTGACCTAGGGGTGAAGGACACTTGAGAGCTAGCTAGAGACCTGGTGTGTCTTTTACATGAAAGAGACCCTCAATGACATACAAGATTATCAGTCTGGGTGGGCGGGGTCTCGCCTCACAGGTAGTGATGCAATCCCATTCACTGAGAGGTCATCAGAAAATACAGAAAACACACCATTTACAGTTGCCTTGGGAGTAAGATAGAGACATAAAAGCGGTTTTAATCTTGTTAAACAAAATTTATAGATAAAATTTTATACAATTAACCTTTTGTCGTTGACTTTTTGGCAAAGCAATGGTTCAGCAATGGCTGTTTAAGTGCTTCAACAAATGTACTCTTTGTAAGTCGCTTCGGATAAAAGCGTCTGCCAAATGCCCTAAATGTAAATGTAAATGTATAACTTCCGGGTTGTTTTACCAAAACACATTGGCTTACCGGTGGCTATTGCTACCGCAGCAGTCAGAAATCCAATGAAGAAGAAATCAGTTTTCAACTGCTAATAATAGACAAAATCAAGCATTCCAGCCTCCCATAATAATAACAATAACAACATAACGCATAACAGGAAATAAAATGTTAATGCAATCCTGACTCCTGACAGCTTGACATGTATATACAAAAACACAATACTTAACAATGAGGAATTTATTAGTATTTTCTTTATTTGTATTTGTGTAATAATTTTGCGTTTTGTAATAATGAGGGGGGTTGAAATCAGGAGTAAATCAGGGCAACATTGGCGCGGCACCGTTTGAACTCACTTAAACAGCTGGTTCAACAGGCTCAGGAGTTGTTCTCCTTGCGCGAGCGTATTAATTATGCAATGGTAGAATCCAATGGAGGATGACAGAATGCTGATGCAGGAGGGAGCTGGTGGGAGGGGGGCTTTTGTCTTGCTCTGTGTAGAAACTTTTGTTTGACGACAAAGTGTATTAGAGGGTTATTGTTGTTCTTGACGTTGTTGCTGTTGTTGTTGATTCAACATTCAAGATTCAAGAAGTTTAATCGTCGCATACATGTACAGGATGTGCAGTGAAATGAAAAAGTGGCAATGCCCAGCGGAATGTGCAACAGAACAATACAACACAATACAATACAAATAACACAAATTGGAGGGATCAGAATATCCACAATATTTACAGTATTTACAGCAAAAGTAGCCGCAGGAATGAGAAATATAAACAAATAGTTATTGTTTCTTCTGCATGCGGTCCAATCACAAACTTCTTTTCAAAACCTTTATTTGTATGTGTGTGGTGGTGGGCACTACAACTATATTATTACTCTGTTTACTGGTCAATGTTATGCACCATTTTCACATAACACAAGCACATTCCTTGTTTGTAAAAACTAAGGTAATAAAGCGGTTTCTGATTCTGATTGTGATTCTGATTGTGATTCTACTAGGACCAGACAAGTCGGCCCACTGCACCGAGGAGTGCCGTGCGCTGGGACACTCGGACCGCTGCTGGATGCCCACGCTGCGCGTGGCGAGCAGCCAGGCCACGGCGGCGACAGCGGCGGTGGCGGACAGCGGTGGTGGCGTTGGTGCCACGGACAACCGCAGCCACCTCTTCATCCCCGTGGGCATGGAGACGCCGCTGGTGGAGACGGAGATGTACGGCACCATCAGCCGGCGAAAGACCCTCAGCACCTTCGGCAAGGAGCAGGGCCGCGACGCCACTACCATCCTGGTGGCCAACGTCAAGCCCTACCTCAAGTCCCAGGGCACCTCGTCCAGCAGCCCCCCACCGCTGCAGGAGACGCCATCGCCTGCGACGTCCCCTCCCCTCCCTGCCCCCGCCGCCGGAAAGCCCGGCTACCGAGCGTCCCTGGACCTGCTGCCCACCGGCCCGCAGTCCAAGGAGGATATGGGGGGCGGGGGTGGAGGCAGCAGTGGTGGAGGTGGAGGAGGTTCGGACAACAGTGCCTACGGCCCTCCGGACGGCCAGTGCTCGCCATCGCACACGGAGATGGAGGAGCCCCAGTTCCTCCTGAGCAGCGGCGGTGGTGGCGGGGAGCTCAGGCCCAAGACCCTCTCCTCCAGTAGCCTCATCCACAGCTCCGTCATCAGCCAGGAGTGTGGCGGCCAGGAGGGGCCTCTGGAGCCCCAGAGACACTCTGGGAACTGACATGTTACCCCATCCCTCTCTCTCCCCTACCCCCTCCCTCTCCCTCTCCGTCCCTCTCCCTCTCTCCATCTCTCTGCTTTCTGCTCTCACCCTCTCTCACTCTCTCTCCCACCCGCCTGAATTGTGATAATGAAATCACAGGTAAAAATGAGGCGACATTATCACCAGTGTGTATCATCATGACAATGGAGGCTTCAGACATGCGTTGTATAACCAAAAACCATCGGCTTAGTGTGCGTCCCTTGAGTTTGTGGCTTTGTTGTGTTCGGGTGATATAAATGTCTTTGACTACTGTGATGGAGGTACGAGGGGAGGAGGAGGAGGAGTAGGACGAGGAGGAGGAAAAATCATTTCGCTTCACCGAGAAGAAGTGTATCCATGGTGTACTGTTTCCTGTCAATTTAGATGTCTGTAATTTACACATTTTAAGAACCAATTTCGTGAGGCCGTTGAAAGAATTGCTACTGTTGAGCTATTGAGTCCCGTCTGCTTTTGTACAGTGATGCTCTTTGTCTCCACTTAGTGTTTTAAGAAACATCTCTTTGGATATTCCAGGCAACTGAAATACATATCAGTGACGTTAAATGAAGTGTCTTATGAACTATTAATGGTGGTACAACAGGGAATGTCCCTTTTCATAAAAAAACATTTGAGGTTCCCCCGGAAAAAAAAGCCCTGTTTTTTTTAAGAATGTATTTGTAACTTAAATGTCGTCCTCTATGCGGTTTATGTGCCAATAAGCTGAGCTTACACGTGAAAATGGGCCACTGTGTGTATTTCACTGTGTGTATTTTATTAAATTTGTATACACATCTGTGGTGGTCGTGTGCTGTCTTTGTATTTTATTCTGGACAGCGGACGGGCGAGCGGCAAATCTTAATCTAGTGGGCGAAGGCCTCGGTCGACAATGGCGATGCATTGTAACATAAAAAAAAGTGGAAGATGTTTTGTGTTCCTTCTCCAGACCAGTGGTTCCCAACTGGTCTCGCCTCAGCAGGGACCCACATGTGTCATTAGATATTAAAGCAATAAAAAGGCATGTGTGTATTGCAGTAATCAACAATGACCTCATGCACTGCTAAATAAATCATGCTGTGAGCAAAAGGATGCAACAATTGGTGCTAAACTCAATGGAAGACAATTAACATGGAAACGTTGGTTAGTTGAATGGCTCCTTTGGCGGCAGAATGCCCTCGTAAATGACCTGTAGGTGCGTCCCGACCCGCAAGTCCAGAATCCCTTTAGCGTTAGACTCCAGTATTGTGATGCAGCTGTCATACGGCAGATGATGCATGGCAGGTGGGTGGCGAGACACGCCCGTGCCGCACACCTTGTCAACAATCAAAAATTGATTGCGCTGGGCCAGTGCTGTCACTTACGGTTAACGAGTTTGTCTAAAAATGTACGATCACTGAGTCGTACATCTAAGCACCGATTAAGAACACAATGTCGTTTTCGGGGGTGTATTTTCTTGACGACAATGCAGCAGAGGTCTCTCTGGACCGACCGGTATTATCATCTGAGCAGACCCGCGGAGGAGGATGAGTGTGTGCCTCCGTATGCCCCTGGACAGGCGCACAGTGTCCAATTCTGCGGGAAGAGATAAAGAAAGGAAGAAAAATAAGAAGACCCTCCATTGTCGGCGGCGATGTCGCTCGGCCCGCAGCCCTCGCCACTTCAGACGAGCGAAAAGGTTAATGTCTCGTTTCTCCTCTCGACTTAAAGCGGCTGCTGCTTCAACTGGCGCATTCGCTAGGCTACCCCGTAAAATGGGATTTGGCTTTATCTTATACACACATGTCGCCGTGGCAGATTTGATAGGCCTAGCTGCAGAAAGCCCGATTTTAAAGCAACATTACGAGCAAAACAAAGCAACTGTGGGTTTTCGTCTCTTTAAAGAACCTGCGATGCACAGCAAGGAAGTGGTGATGGTGATGGCGATGGCGGCGTCTCTTTTGTTCTATTTCTGCTAGTTTTTACCTTCACCTGGAGACCGTGAATCCTGCACGGAAACCGACTCTGTCTCGTCTCGCGGCACGTGCGGGTTGACAGAGAGGAGTGTTTGGCGCGCGCTCCGAATCCTGTCATCTTCTGAGAGTCGACTATAAGTACGGCTGCTGCTGCTGCTGCTGCTGCTGCTGCTCCACCTCCTCGGGGGGAAAACACATTAATTTGGAATTTGATTTGCATTTGTTTTGGTTCGCCTGGTAGTATTGACACAATTCCAGACCTCGATGTCTCATCTCAGCACCGGCTCCTCTGATGAGCTCATCTGCATAAGTTGAGCTACTCTTTTGAGAGAGTGAGCGTGTGTTTGTGTGAGAGAGAGAGAGAGAGAGAGAGCGTGTGTGTTTGTGACGAGAGCGAGAGAAGGCGTGTGACAACTGTTGTGGGGTGTGTGTGTGTGTGTGTGTGTGTGTGTGTGTGTGTGTGAGAGTGAGAGACAGAGACAGAGACAGGGAGAGAGGATTGCGTGGGTCACAGGCAGCAACTCATCCTCGCGAAACACATCATATATTCTTCATATCAGCTCTAGACCTCGCCATGCAGGGAACAGGTGAACAGAATGCAAAACAGGAAAGGGAGGGGTGAAGGGTCGAACTATTTGGTTAAACATTACCCAGCCCCCCCATCCCCGGGATACCTGCTATGCTATGTCTCCTAAGTAATGAAAACATTATGCTAAATGTTTGGTTTGAAGCGAAGCATCGCTTAATTAGCAGCAGCACGCTACAGCGGAGCCGGGCAACACAACGGGCCTATGTTGTGTCGAGGGCGGCTGAATGCAGATTAGGGACTACCGAACGCCTGGGTGAATATGACTTGTCTCTGCGAATGATTACAGTCACAATGAAAGGGAATTACAGACAATGAAAGCGATCTGTGTAATGCCGGCATTCTTCCCCCATTTTTTACATACACAAATGATCCATTCAGATGAAAATGGATTGAACAGTGTACCATTCAGTTGGGGGGGGGGGGGGGGGGGGGGGGGGGAAATTGACACGCTCACCCTGAGTACTTAAGCTTTTAATTCAATAATTCAATAACACAGCCGATTAAAAGCTCGTCTTCCACCACCACCACCACCTCCTCCACCACCACCTCCACATCTACCCAAACATGCTACGTGCTAGCGATGATTCTCCACTTTGGCTAGGAACTCTCGGCAACTGGGGGAACATAGACGCCGCGCCGTTGCCTGTTGGCGCACCACCACAAGCAATATTGAGAGTGTAATTTTCATTTCATTCCAGAGACATCCGTAGCCCTGACGACACCACCACCGCCGCTACCGCCATCGCCTGTCTGTCTCTCTCTCTCTCTCTCTCTGGGGCTACGCATGTTTACTGTTGAATGTTTCCTCCTTGTTTTGGTGGCGGGAGATGAATGGCACACATTGGTACCACATTGTAATGTAATGTGTGCTTGACGTGCATTTCGTAACGCCAAAGACATGGGAATGGTAATGTGTGAATTGTCGCGGCGAGGCGTCACCTTCCGCGGTCGTGCGCCAAGACCGTATTTCCTCGTTTTGTGTTTTTAATCTTAAAACTGCCGGGAACACCTCCCCGCTGCTATCTCGCTGCAACACAAACATTGCATTGAGCAATATTTTATGGAGCAGAGAATCTCATAATACTTACTGGCTAAGTCATCTTTCACTTTAGGAAGAGATTTGTGTGATAACACACACACACACACACACACACGCACACACACACACATTTTACATACTCTATCCACAAGGATTTGACAGCTGGCTTATCTCTATATATTATTAAACAATGGTGCATAAAGACAGAACACTACATTACAGTAGCTGATGCAATTTTGATCGTTATTTCTAAACTTGAACATTGAGATATGCAAATTCATTAAACTTCCATATTCCTCTTCTATCTCCTATATCCTAGATCACATATACAAGAGTTGTGTTTTCCAATTAGATTATATGAAACCGTATCTATGTATTGGCAATATCTTACTGAACAATGTTTGTATTTAAATGGTTACATGTTAATTCAATAGTGATTTAATGATAGACAAGTCTATTTTATTTGGACAGGCCGTGGGCGCGTGTGTGCGTTCGAGCGTTCACGCTTGCGTGCAAGCATGTGTGTGTGTGTGTGTGTGTGTGTGTGTGCGTGTGTATGTGTGTGTGTGTGTGTGTGAGTGTGTATGTGTGTGTGTGTGTGCGCATGTGCTATCACACCTCACCTGCTACCAGTGTGTGTCTATGGCGTAGCACCCCCCTGTGTGATGCAAGGCTGCCAGTTTTCCACACCAGACCTCAGCTCACCAACACACACACACACAACATGGGCCAATCACAGCGGAGAGAGCGTGAGGAATGAAACCGCTTGACTGCGAAAAAGTAAAACCGTCGACGTCTCACAAAAAAAAAAAATACAACTGAGTCGCCGTATACGGGTGAGATAACAGGGTGGTTGTGGGCGCTGCGTGAGTATGGGGAGGGGGGCTGGGGGCAGATGGGTTGAATCAAACCAGTCGTTGATTGATACTGATATCATGTAAAAAAATTGTGGTGTATCTTAATAAAGGTGTTGGCCCTATACGGCTATTATTCAAAACATCTATGATACTGATATCATGTAAAAACAATTGAATGTAATACCCTCTCAATTTTCCCCTTCAGATACCAACTCTGGTCCATGAGTTGATACTCGTAGAGGTGTGGAAACAAAAAGTGTTCCCTATTCTGTGTCAGTTGCAGGACTTCCAACCAAAGAGTACATTTCCTCTTTACATTGTGGTGAGTGGGGCTGTGTGTGTCCAGACCTGGTTGCTGTGGTTATAGATTTGATGTAAAGTGCATAGTTTCTTCAAACAATGCACTTCTCTCTTCCTAATTTCAGATCCATCATGAAGCCACTGTCATAAACCTCCTGGAAACGATCATGTTTCATAAGGTGAGTGTGAGAAGCTAAATAAAATAAATTAATACTATAACCCATGTGTAATAACATATCCTCCACACACAACAGTGGTATAGATCAGAGCACATTATTCTAACCATAACACATATGTCTTCTTACTTGGGGAACCAACAACAGTGGTATACTGTAGTGTGAGACCACGCATCACAGAAGCATCAACTTACAGCGAGATTATTTTCTGGTTGTGCGGATTCGTGCTCGCAACGCCGCCCGATGACCTCAGCTCACCTCTGACCCTCTGGCTCGGCTACTTCATGCGGTTTTAAACCTGGTGATGAAAACCTGATGCGTAGGTTGACATACTTCTCCCAGCAGCAGGAAGAAGGCTTTTCCTTATGGCCTCATATACGCTGAATCTATATCAGATCTGCAAAATCATGGCAAGTGTGTGTTTTTTTTTTTAACCACAAGGAGTGGAGGTGTGTTAGGCCTGCCGGGACACCCAGGCACGTTTAGTCTTTACTCTTACTGGGTCATGACACACTTTCTCCTCGGCTTTTACAACAGAACCTGCAGGGACGGCCCCCCATCCCAGGACCGGCATAGTGTGTCCAGGATCGCTGGTGATGGTGCATCCTCCATGCAGGTGATGGCTGTTTTGTCTGATATTGGTGACAGGATGTTGTATATCCAGAATGAATAGGGGTGGGTGGGGATTCTCCAGGCTTCCGGTGCTCAATGGAAATTGTGTCACCCGTTGCAGGAGCTGAAGGCCCAGAATGCCGCTCTGGAGTTTGAGATCTCCCTCAAGGCCCTGTCGGTGCTGCGATATATCACCGACCATACTGACAGGTGACGTACAATTTCTTGCACAGGAAGAGAAAGTTTAATTTAATCGGGGGAAAAGAGAAAAATGTTGAATATGAGTGACTCTAACTGTCACACGTGAGGCAAAGCTTGAATGCGAGCCGTTAACAATGCATTGTACCTTCACAGCATCAGTGTGATAAACCGGATGCTGTGCACACATAACCTGCCCTGTGTATTGGTGCAGCTGACAGAATGCTGCCCCTGGAGTCGCTACAGAGAAGGTACGTCTCCTGGTTGAATAAATAACACAGGGGTTACTATTATGATATCAAGTTTCAAGTTTCAAGTATTTTTATTGTAACTTCACAATTTACACGTGAGTATAAGCAGTGAGTTAAAAACTTTTTGTGCAAAACGCCCGACAGCCGACAGTAATTATAAAAGAATACAAAATAGAGTAAAACTAAAAAATAGAAATAGAACTATAAATAGAATTCTATATAAAATAAGTAAATGAAATCTAAAATGAAATGGAATATACAGTAAAATATCCATACACATATAAATCGATGTACTAAAATATACATTGTTATATGCTGACATTCACAGAATGTCACAGAATATACAACTACATGCACTATGCTTACTTCACTACATTTACAGTACATTACATTTACAACTTTTCTCTGTAACCATTCTTAATACTAAATGGTCTTTTATTTTGAACCGTTTAATTAATTCAATGAAATATGACTGAAGGCCAGCTTGAAAAGTACATGAACGGCACATGGCAGAAGATTGCACCAGAAGACCACGTGAAGATGAGCAAACTGGACGGCCAGGTGTGGCTCTCGCTCTACAACCTGCTGCTCAAGGAAGACTGCCAACGCAAATATGACTTCAACAACTACAACAAGAATTGCATTTTAAAGGTATCTTATTCTCCACAGGTTTTTAGCGAGTTAGCGCTCAGCATTGTTGTGCCCAAGTTGTTTCAGTGTAGTTTGTTTTCGGTTCGCTGCGACTTTCTCGGAAGTTTGCCTGCGCCAAGTCATTGTCCTCCCACATCCTCTATCATCTCCCCCCTCTCTGAAGGAACTGTCAGGTTGTCTGTTTGTTTTGGCTGAGGCGCTTCCTTCAAGGATGCTTCCCTCCCACATCCTGTACATGATACTGTATGTCACACGGCCACCGCCAACCTACAATCACAATGTAGATGTGCAAAATGTCTGTCAATGTGATCCGTGAACAAACAACAACAAGAAAAGCTTGCCTGCACATCCACCCATATCTGGCTGTCTATGTAAACTTGGTTGTGCGACTCTGAAACGTATTGCAGCTCTGGCTGCTATTGTCTGTACTCTTTGATTGCTCTCAGTCTCACGGTGTTTCATCTGCTTAATGGTTACATGTAGCTGTACAAATGGGGTTATTATTATTGTTGTTGTTATTATTATTATCATTCTTCTTCTTCTTCTTCTTCTTCTTCTTCTTCTTCTTCTTCTTCTTCTTCTTCTTCTTCTTCTTCTTCTTCTTCTTATTATTATTATTATTATTATTATTGGTGTGTCCCAGCTCAGGAGTTTCCTTACAGAGGTTTTGATCGACCAGCTGCCAAACCTGCAATCTCTGCAGCGATTCCTTGCTCACCTTTCCGTGACAGACCCAGCGCCTCCTAAGAAGGGACTCATTCTGGAACAGGTACACTTCTTGCTCACTCCCAGCTCTATATCCATCACGCAAGGAAACATATCCATTCCATTGCAATGGAAAAACGCTGATCTTTACACACCTGTAGATCCCTGAGATGTGGAACCACATTGTGCATGAGAATGTGGGCAAATGGAAGGCCATTGCTAAGTATCAAGTCAAAGAGACGTTCAACCCCTCTGAGAATGACCTGAGACAACAGGCGCAGAGGTAAACACTCCCACATCTGTGGGTCAACATTCACGCCTTCCTGTAAATACGCTTACATCTGTGGCCCAACATTCATGCCTTCCTATTATGCATCAATACAATTCATTTCAATGCACTGTGTGACTAGGCTAGCCCAGACCTACAGCTTGGACGTGATGGAGAGTCTGATACCAGAGAAGCCCAAGTGTGGATGCTGTGGGCACGAGGCGGTGAAGAGATGTTCCCGTTGCCAGGGAGAATGGTACTGCAACAGGTAATGAATGCATTGACTGAAACTGTACACTTGATCAATAATCAAAGGGTTTTTTGTGCTTTTTATTGTATGTTACATTCTTTTTACTTAAGACAGTCTATTTCAAATACATTTCCCAATACATTCTTCTGATAAACATTTCTTCTTCCAGGGAATGCCAGGTGAAGCACTGGGCAAAACATAAGGCTGCATGCAAGCTGATGGCAGAGGCTTCCGAGGGGATACAGAATAACTTGAACCATGAAAATGTTTGACTTGGATGGAAGATCAAATGGAAAGCAGTTTTAGACTATGGTCTAAAGTTAAACCTAAGAGTCTGAATGTCTCGGAATTTTCTAAACATTTCCCCCCCCCCCATTAGAGTCATTTAGTGTGAGAGTGATCATTATGCATGTCTTGATTGGAAAAATAAAACGGCAAAAACGTGATACAAATGTTTCGAATGTCTACAGGCCTACGGGGGCGTGTATTACAAGTATTACTGTCACGTTTAGGAGTAAGGCTGGTAGTGAAGCGGGGGTTCGGGGCTTTCAGCACGCCCACCCACTGCAGCACTGCAGGCTCCGATCAAGATGCACCCCCCTGTGACACACTCCGGATGTCTGTCGTTCACTCTCATCTCAACTTTGTGTTTTGTGATGTTTGTTTTTGCAACTGGACTAAACGTCTACCCGGAGAAAAAAAACTAAAATTGTTTCCAGATGAGATGAGTCCGTCATTAGAGAGACGATCATCCCTGTCCGTGAGCTGCTTCCGAGACGACCGCTGCTGCTGTACGTCTTAATAATGTGACGAAAGGAGCATTTCCACAGAGCTGTGACCAAAGGTACTTCTCATATTCGGTAAGCTATTCGTTCTGCCTCGCTGTGCTGTGTACATTTTTGGCTCTTGCTTTTTCTAGTCACAGCCTCTTTTTTTTTGGGTATATAAATAGGCCATTAAGACCAAGCCTCCCGGCGTCGTGCGTGCACTCGGGTTTCTACTTTGTTTTCACTTTTACTTTTACGGTTTACAAACTTATCCGGTCGGCCTATGAGCCTTTCGAAACGCTGCTGTCCGATGAGAAGTGGTGGATGTCAGCCCGTCCCGTTAGAACCAGCAGGGCTGTTGCGTAACGCCGCGCGTAATGGCTTAGTAGGAACGTTTGAACCGCAGCAGCAGCAGCGACGATTTGGTGCTTTTGGACACCGACGGTGAACATGGTGATTAAAGTCGCGCACAGCGAATAGACAAACATGTACTGGGGCCCGGGCGACGTGATTGAGCTCCGTGACTTGGGTCCGAGACCGATAGAGCTGACCGCCGGCCCCGCCAGCCCCACCAGCCCCGGCTGCTGCACGGTCCCCCGCTCCCCTTCACGCCTGGAGAGGACAAACGCGCTCAGGATCAGCCCAGGAAAGGTGCCAGAGCTACTTATCCGAGTGGGCATTATCCGGAACCTCGGGGAAACCCTGCGGGATCCTCGGCTGAAAGAGGAGTTGGGCGAGGGCCACAACTTCCAGCCCTGCAGTAACGCTCAGCCCACCTGGTGCGACCTGTGTGGAGACTTCATATGGGGACTTTACAAGCAGAGCCTACGCTGTGCCAGTAAGTATTGTGCACACACACACACACACACACACACACACACACACACACACACACACACACACACACAACACACACACACACACACACACACACACACACACGTGAGTGTGTGTATGTGTGTGTGTGTGTGTGTGTGTATGGGGGTGATATACATATAAAGAGGACCATAATTAGGTCAAGACAAATGTGAATGTGATTGCCATCATTAGGCACAAGACAACTTAAGCGTACACACACGACAACTTAAGCGTACACACACACACACACACACTCGTGTGTGTGTGTGTGTGACCTGTGTGGAGACTTCATATGGGGACTTTACAAGCAGAGCCTACCCTGTGCCAGTAAGTATTGTGCACACACACACACACACACACACACACACATACACACACTCACGTGTGTGTGAGTGTGTGTGTGTGTATGGGGGTGATATACATATAAAGAGGACCATAATTAGGTCAAGACAAATGTGAATGTGATTGCCATCATTAGGCACAAGACAACTTAAGCGTACACACACACACGACAACTTAAGCGTACACACACACACACACACACACACACACACACACACACACACACACACACACACACAGTGTGTGTGTGTATGTGTGTGTGTGTGTGTGTGTGTGTGTGTGTGTGTGTGTGTGTGTGTGTGTGTGTGTGTGTGTGTGTGTGTGTGTGTGTATGGGGGTGATATATAAAGAGGACCATAATTAGGTCAAGACAAATGTGAATATGATTGTCATCATTAGGCACAAGACAACTTAAGTGTACAGTAATGGCATCAGTCAAGGTGTCTTTGTCCATGTCACAAGGTGGACATTGAAAAGTGCACCCTCTTTAATTGAGATTCACTTTGGAGTTGCAGTAGCTTTCCTTTTGAGAGATATGTAGTTAGTGGTTGGAGAAGTAGACATTCACATTCTGAAATGGTTTATTGAAAAAATAAACCAGACAATGAAGTCATTACAACCGAATTGACAACTATTAACAACTATTAACAACCTATTGGCATCTTGCACATATTTAGCCATATAGGCCTATAACAATTTGAGCATTGAATAGTGTCAATATACAGTATATTTGCTCATTTTAAACAATTGTTGCAGTCGTACCATCTGCTGTACTAAACTGCCAAGAATTGGCTTGTGGATTTGCAAAGTCTGTAATTTCAGATCTAACTATGTGATGGCAGGTGACCAGGGGAGGGCACCACCATTTAAGAGGATGAGGCCATGAAGCTAAATAGTTACAACAACATTTAGGAAGGGACGTGATGGAGTTATGCTGGATGACTCTGCAATGCAATTATAACTATTTTCCATCATTTAAGAAAAACATGCCAGAGAGATGTAATCTCTGCAAGGCCCCAAGAGAATGTAATCTGTTTCTGTCTCCTTTGCCTGTGCCCTCCTCTAGATTGTAGGTTCACGTGTCATTACCGATGCCGCACCCACATCCAGTTGGACTGCAGCTGGGACAAGAGTGCTACGCTCTGCCTCCCGTCTCCAGTGGAGCTCACCATAGAAACCGACACCAATGTGGTGAGCGTCTTTTAGCGGAGGTGGAATGTATGTGAATGGGTTATATGTGAATAAACGTAAAAACAATTTGTTACATTTAGGGCATTTGGCAGACACCTTTATCCAAAGCGACTTACAAAGAGTACATTTGTTGAAGGAGACAGCAATATATCACTGTGGTACATAGAATAGAATAGAATAGAACTTTATTAATCCCGAAGGAAATTCTTGTGCCAGGTTACAAAGCAATACAGTACAATAAAACAATATGGAAAACAACAGAATGAATAAACAATAAACGTTAACAATTTACAGTTAAATATACAAATATGTAGGCAAGATAAGATATTCGACGGCGAAAACAATTTGGCATAATTGAAGTGTAATATATATCAGCTGATGGAGCCTCCCTTTGGAGGTTTTCCGGGCACGTCCAACTGGGAGGAGACCCCGGGGCAGACCCAGAACCCGCTGGAGAGATTATATATCTCGTCTGGCCTGGGAACGCCTCGGGATCCCCCAGGAGGAACTAGAGAGTGTGGCTGGGGAGAAGGAAGCCTGGGGGGCCCTGCTTAGCCGGCTGCCACCGCGACCCGACCCCGGATAAGCGGACGAATGGATGGATGGATGGATGGATGGTAATATTATTGGACATGACATTAAGAATATTGCACATTATGATGAGAGGAGATGAGAGGGTAGTGTTATAGTATTTATGCAACATGATATCCTATAGCCGAGGGAGCAAGAAAAAGCGAGTGCAAAGGCTCCTTCGTCGTCACGTCACATGCTCAGAAGGCACCACCTCCTCCTCCTCCTCTAAACGATCTGTCTCATCGTGTCACAAACCGGAAGGAATGTCTGAGTTGTGACATGAAAGGCCAAACGACAAAGAAGAGGCTTTGGCGGAGAGAGAGAGAGAGAGAGAGAGAGAGGAAGAGAAAGAGAGAGAGAGAGAGATAGCAACAGAAATACAGAGCTAAAGATAGAGAGATAGAGAGAGAGGGAATGCGGGAGAGGGAGGAGAGAAGCAGAGAGAGAGAAGAGGGAGAGAGAGAGAGAGAGAGGGAGAGAGAGAGAGAGAGAGAGAGAGAGAGAGAGAGAGAGAGAGAGAGAGAGAGAGAGAGAGAGAGAGAGAGAGAGAAGAGAGAGAGAAAAACAGACAAGACAGAGAGAGGGCACGCAAGAGAGAGAGAGAGAGACAGACAGAGAGAGAGGGAGAGAGAGAGGGAGAGAGAGAGAGAGAGAGGGAGAGAGGAGAGAGAGACAGAGAGAGAGAGAGAGAGGGAGGGAGAGAGAGAGGGCACTCTCACAGACGTGTAACCTCTCTCAGAATCGATGGACTGCATATTAAATCAGTATTCAGCCGGCTGCTGGCTGCTGCTGTGGGAGGCTTGTCGGTCTGACCAGAATGCTACCTGTCATGGAGCGACTGGTCATTTGTCCCACACACACACACACACACTCACACACACACACACACACACACACACACACACACACACACACACACACACACACACACACACACACACACACGCTCACCACATGCATCATATTTTCCCAGAAAAGGGAGGGTGGGTTTGGGGGGTGGGGGTGGGGGCGGGGCGTTTGTGTGGGACTCACATTCGAATATTCAAAGTGTTTACTCTCTCTTTCCCCTCTTCTCACCCGAAGGCAAGATTATGCTAAAACGCTCTGTCACAGAACTGCGTTTAAGCAAAGAAGAAGAAAAAAAACAACAACACAACCATCGTTGGCTGTGCCATTTAACATATTTTTTGCCTAACTGGATATTCTGTCGGCTCTCTTAAGAGACTATTAGCAGCAACGTGCCCTGCGAGGCCTCCTGCGATGGAGTCTAATAGCGAGTACGATGATTATTACTATGGTGTCGGTCGTACCGGCGTACGTACGAGTTGGATATGGGTTGGACTTTTAATCGCGTCAACCATCAGTGGCTCCGATTGGCAGGCGGTTTTTATATTATTTAGAATGCGTAGGAGAAAAACTAATTGTTAAATTAGGTCTGTATTAAATGCAATTATTGGGCTCTGGTTTTGTCTCTTGTTTTGTTTGTTTTTTTGTCTCTTGTTTTTTTGGCGGGGGAGAGTCACCCTTGTGCATGTTAATAATACACACGATGTCGCCCAGAGACAGAGATCGAGCGAACCAACTCCCAACTCTTCCCCCACCGTTTGGTAGTCAGACCATTACGACGCTTCCTGCGTGTGATCCGATTGCGAGCGCAGAACACAACTCGTACACGAGATGTCGAGGCAACAAAGAGCTGTTGAACATTTGAACATCCAAACCGCCCGCCTCCTGTGCATTGATTTGATTAGCCGGTGGATTACCAAGGTTGCGTTACACGGCTCGTTGGGGCGCGCCGCGATCCATCAATATTACCACGCTCTATACTCTGTAATATACACGCTTTCACCCCGACACGCCACGCCGACGCAGAACACGCCGCAGATGCAGAGTCCTGCAATTATAAAACCTTTCGGCACCGGCGGTGGTACAGCAGCAATCTAAAGGAATTGTGCTCCGCGTGTCAAGGAGTGATTTGACAGTGTAATTGCAATGCTATTTTCCCCTGAAAAGTTATACACCATCACTTTGGCCCTTTTGGCTCAGACGACGTTCGTTACGTTGCCGCGAGTCGTCTGAGTCGTGCGCCGGTAACCTTATAAGGCTTATAAGGATGGTGGGCGGGCAATTGTGCAGACCCTGGGAGAGAGCAGCTGTCGTGAACACATCTCCATGGACGTGGAACCCGCCAGGATATCATCAGGTCAGTGCCAGCAGAACCCCAGCTCAGAGCGGGCCTGTGTTTATGTCTAAACGACAGTGACAAAAGCGCGAATATCGTCTAAATTTACATTGGATTCGCGAGGTCGATTTACTGAGTGGCTGAGCGCCGCCCTGTCCCTCGTCGAAGTCCCCACAAAGATTAAATATAATGGTAATCATTTTCAGAAGTAAAATGGGCTCCACTCCCAGGGTTCATCACGGGTTGCGTGGCTCTGTCTGCCAACAGTACGTCTCCGACTTCAGACCGGGAGGTTTTTTAGCGTTGGGTCCATTTCGCTCTAACTTGGAAATCTATCCCCTCCTCCAAAATTACAACTTTGCTTTAAGTCTCTGCGCGCTTCCAAATGCTATTTTATAGTGTCAGTTAACCTACTTGGCTGCACTCATCCATGAGTCACGTCTTTATTTTTCTGGGCGTTTTCTTGGTATTCTTGCCATATTTGTGCCACGTTGAATCCTCCCTCTTTTTTTTTTTTTGCACAGAAGCGGTTGCCAAAAGTTCTGTTTGATTGTAACAAAGTATTCACAGGCTTAATGCGTGATCCTTTCTTCCAGCCTCCGTCAAAACGCTTTGCACAGAACAGGTCGTCAAAATGTAATGTTTTTCTAAATGTTAAAATTGTTTGTTTTATTTTTTGCGTTCGCAGCAAGCAATGTGTTGTCAAATTGGCCACCGCCTCTCGTCGAAGGTCAAGTCCATTAGGACGACAGAACACAATCGACTGGATTTTTTTGCTCAACTGCATTTGTATTGTATTTGTTTTTGTATTCAGGGGAGCGGAGCGTGTTCGCTCGTGTTTCACCCACTCGTCAAGGTCACGGAAACATGACACGTCTTGAATGATTAACCACGCATTAACCATTTAGCGCGGAAGCTCGCAGGAGTCAACGCTGTCTGCAGGTACCTCAGGAGACATCCCTCGCTCACGGCGTCTCCCCTGTGGGCCGCCAGGCGGTGGCGCACACGTCGGAAATAGTGTCACTTAGCACACGTGAATGACGTTTTGTGGATGCGTTGTTTTCGCTGCAATTTAAATTTGTTGTTTTTGTCTTTCCTCCTCATCCTTAAATAAACTTAATGTCAATGGGCCTGTGTGTGGGCCGGTGATGTACTTCTGACATTTCGCAGTTTATGCCAGATAAAAAAAAACCCCACAAGATGACTCCCCCCTCTTCCATGTGACCGAGACAGACCCACTATAGTATTCAGCTTAGCAACTTTGCCTTCTGAAATCCCGACGTTAAATCAAGCCCATAAAACGCATGTGACCTTGGGCTGTCACAACGATTTCCACCGACAAACCCGATATGACATTTTAAGAGTCTGTGGTTATTCTATGAATGAGAGTTCAATCATCGCATCATTAATGGCTTTGGAATGGGGCCAGTCACTTACGACACCCTAGCTTTATCGCCTTTGCCGGAAATCTCCGTGGCGAAATGAAAAGCTCATAGATATTTTCTGCAGTGGAGCTTCTCGCCGACCAGAGGGGCGCCGGTGATTAATGACGGTTCTTCCTTTCTCGATCACTTCATTAAATCCGGGCGGATCTCAGGTGTGTGAAATACTTATCTGCAGACAGGGCAACCGTGGGGGCGGGGCTAACCCTTCCTTCCAGCCAATTAGAGGAGTAATTGGGTGTTTGTGTTATTAGTTACCTGTGACAGAGACACTCCTCCCGGCATTCCCCGAAAAGAGAGAGATTAATTTTACGCACGACTATTGTTAATTCATTTAGAGGTTGTGCTTGGCGTAGCGAAAACAATTGGCAAACAGTTTTTAATTAAAATAACATTTTATAGGGTTTGTTTTTTGTTTTGCTTTGGGTTTTTATTTTTTCCATCCAAAATAAAATATTGACATTCATAAATTCCCCAAAAACAATGTCTGTCGCTTGGCACAAGCAACAGACAGTCGTGTCTCAAGACCGTAGACAAAGTCACAGCCTTGGGTTCAGCTCACAGTACAAGTCTGACAGTCTTCTACTTTAACTGCCTCTGTCACAATCTGACAACCAAGGGTAGACACTGACCAAGAACTGTACACATCAATACCACAAAAAAGGAAGAAATATAGACATATATTCACTTATGTAACACGAACGCTTTCCTTCAAACTGAGAAGATGACGACCCTGAGTGGATATTGACGAGTGTATCTTGAACGAAATTAACCAGTAACTTTCCCCTCCTCCTCCTCCTCTTCCACCTCCTCCTTCTCCTCTTCTCCTCCCCCATCTCCACCTCCTCCTCGTCCCTCCTCCTCCTCCTCTTGCTCCTCTCCTCTTCGCTCCTCCTCCTCTCGCTCCTCCTCCTCCCACCTCCACAAGTGTATCTTGAAATAAATAAACCAGTACCTTTTCCCCCTCCACTCCTCCTCCCCCGCCCCTCCTATCCTCCTCCTCCTCCTCCTCCTCCTCCTCCTCTCGCTCCTCCTTCCTCCTCCCTCCTCCTCTCGCTCACTCATCTCTCGCCCCTCCTCCTCCACCTCCACAAGTGTATCTTGAAATAAATAAACCAGTACCTTTCCCCCTCCACTTCCTCCTTCTCCTCCTCCCCCCCCGCCCCTCCTATCCTCTCCCTCCTCCTCCTCCTCCTCCTCCTCCTCCTCTACCTGCTCCTCCTCCCGCTCCACCTCCTCCTCCTCCTCCTCCTCCTCCTCCACAAGTGTAAATGCATCATAAAGTTCTGCCAGCGTTCTCCTGTCATCTTCCCTCACTGCTGCTGATGGGGTGTTACACAACAAGGGGGAGCACACAGGTAGCCCCCCCCCCCCCCCCCCCCACCAGCTTTCAGTGGACCGCACACTAAATGTCCCCCTTGTGTTTCCTGACGTGGCAGAAATCAATTGCAATTTAATCAACGCGAGAAGAATCGTGCTGTCTGCCGGCAACACCAAGACCAGCTGTTTTCATGCCACCGCCAAGTGTTGTTAGACTTCCACACTGCCACAGAGAAACAAAAAAAAAACGTAAACAAAATAAGGGAATAGCGCGGTATAGCTGGGCTGTTGTGGTCGGACACATCGACGCTGTTCCGGGTTCGTTGTTTCCCTGAAAACATAATTCCGCCCCATTATCCTCTGTTGCGAACGCCTGTTTTTCATCCATTTGCTCTTTCTTCATTGTTCTCTGTCCCTTTCTCCCCGTCGCTAAGTATTGTAATTATCAGTTTATAGTCACAAAGGGAAAATTCAAGGCAGGTCGCATCTAAATAAGATGGATACTTCATGGCGACCTTGGTGGCGGGGGGGGTTCGATATACATAGTCTCCCATGATTACTTCAAAGCATAACACAACGTAATATAAATAATATTGGCGAAGCATTCGCAACAATATCATGTTTCTGTGGCTCAGCGGAGAGACTGGTTGAGCAATGAATAGGCCTATTTATAGTGTGTCATCATAATCAACACGGTGTCTGGGGAAAAAATTAAAAGAAGTGATTGCAAAGTCTGCCATACACAGGATGTGATGATCTGATATATTTGTATGCAGTTCATACTGTCAAAAGTTAACTGGGGAATATAAAGAAGATGTGTTTCCTCCTGTTATATAAACGTTCGCACACATTTAAAGGACAGGCGTTCACAGGCGCGGGCCCAAACTACACACTGGAGCGGCAATACGTTGTTGAATACCAATTTTCAAATGTCTAACAGTTTGATAATGTGCTAATTCGAAAAATCAGTCTCTATTTTCAGCCGCCCCCTTATCTCCACCTCCTCCCCCAACCCCCATTCCTCCTCGCTCCCTTCCCTCTCTTCCTGTCTCGCTCACACACACGTGCACACACACACACACACACACACACAGATAGCAAGTAATTATCCCCTTATCCTTTGAATTTGCAATTAAGTATGCAGTTACAGACTCACTTTTCATCTCCGTGGCGACTGTTCCAAGTACGCCGACGACGTCAGGAAGTACAGCCGGTATGTACAGACACGACAAAGCACGTGCATGCTTTGCTGAAATATTGATTTTGAATGTGGCCCCCCCCCCCCCCCCCCCCACCCCACCCGCCCTAATCAATCAGACAGGTGAAGCCCACCCCCGCTATATAGCATGCACTCCCCCATGTAATTGAGTAGCGGCGTTAGCGGGTCGGTGGCTAGCAGCACTCTGACACCCGTCTGCCAGCAGGTATTAGGCAGGCTCACCGCCGCAGGCAAGACAACAGGAGCTGGAAATGAAAGAAACTTCATCACCGCCCAGAAGTCGGGCCGGGCCCCGCTAAACGTGATCAAAATAATAGCCCCTGCACCGCTTATGTCACCTGGGGTCCGAACTCCCCCCCCCCCCCCCCCCTCCTCCTCCTTCCACACACACACACACACACACACACTGCTTCATTACTGAACCCACGTGGAAGCAGAGAGAGAGAGAGCAGAGAGCAGGAGAGATAGAGAGAGATAGCTAGCGAGTGTGCGATAAAGAGAGAGTGACAGAGATAGTAAAAGAAGAAAGAGGGAGAGGGAGAGAACAGTCACCGCCGGAGCAGAACAGGGACAGGAACACAGAGCAACAGCCAACACATGTTGACGCCGACGAGAAGTGCGCAGAGAATCAAAACCGGATAAATGATAAGTGAGAAGCAGTTTCACAAAACTCACGGTTGGTACGGTGCGGTATATGTCATGGTTTGGTTCGGTATGGTATATGTCATGGTTTCACGATGGTGAGGTATATGTCACGGTTTGGTTCGGTATGGTATATGTCATGGTTTCACAATGGTGCGGTATAGCGGGGTCACAGTTCAGTTCCATACAGTTCAGTACGGTTCCGATATACAACCAACAAAATAAATGCCTGTACAATATTTCAATTTGTATTTGGATTTTCCATGTATTATTATTATTATTATTATTATTATTATTATTATTATTATTATTATTATTATTATTATTATTATTATAACTTAAGTAAGCAACACAGCTAGCTTGGCTTCCAGCAGCACATGGAATCAGAAAAAAAACAAACCAAGTCGTGCCTGCTTCATAACATAAAATATTCA
This sequence comes from Coryphaenoides rupestris, assembly GCA_002895965.2. Classification (NCBI taxonomy): domain Eukaryota; kingdom Metazoa; phylum Chordata; class Actinopteri; order Gadiformes; family Macrouridae; genus Coryphaenoides; species Coryphaenoides rupestris. Next base: position 297,271 of record PIJE02000014.1, read on the forward strand.
TCTTTAAACACAACTTCAACAACAAGGAATGCATAGATCAGCAGCACACGGTGAAAATTAAGTCAAACTGCACTGCACTGCACTGCACTGCAGCAAAAAATTGAACAACTCAAAAGATTAGTCTGTCTGTCTGTCTGTCTCCCAGTGTGGCTGCAATGAAATGGGCAGTAGGACCTAACGTAACGTCTGTGTAGTTAGCGCAAGAGAAGTCATTTCCTGACATCATGTCAGAGTGTTCTTATGTTTCGCTGTATCACGCAGGTGTACAGGCTCTGCAGTAACTAATGAACATTGCGGGCCTATTGTTCACCGCGCAGTGTGATCCGTACAACCACGGACCCCCCGTTACCGCACGGGTCAATACGAACACACACACACACACACACACACCCACACACACTTCACCCCCCATAAACACACGTGACACGTGAGACACACAAGTGTAGGCCCTGCATACATACAAACGCACACACATGCATGCAGTCACACACGTGCACGCACACACACATGTGCACAAACACACAGACACACGTGTGCACACACACACAAAGACCAGCACACACACCCAGACACACACACACACGCACGCACAAACACACAGACACACACACAGACTCAAACACAGACGTGCACAAACACACAGACACATGTGCGCAGACACACAAAACCCACACTCACAAACACAAACACACACACAAAAACACACAGACACACGCACAGACTCAAACACAGACGTACACAAACACACAGACACATGTGCGCACACACACAAAAACCCACACTCACACACACTCACACACACACATGCACACACATGCACGTACACAAACATCTACAGCAGGAAAATCACATGAAAGCACACAACCGTTACATGCTCTGTCACCAACACTAAATAGGCACCGCCATCCATTTCCATCAGAGAGAGAAAAAAACACTCCAACACATGCTTAACTTTGAGACGCGGGGAGACGAATACAGCTCCCGATTGGCCGGCTGCACCTCATGAGGTGAAGGGGTGACACGAGGCGGTGTGTGTTACCGTGGCAACATCACATAGACCTCAGAGTTTTTAATGCGGGTTGTAATAAGGGACCTTTTGTGCCTCAGTCGCTTATGTTCTCTCTCTCTTAGGCCTCCCAGGAATTACTGCCTAAATAAAGCTTTCTGCCAGCAGTAGGAGGCTGCTACCCAAGCTAGCTGACACAGTTTGCTCTTACACATTTGTCTCCGCTCGCCGGGGGAATACTGCGACAACAATGGCTGCTTTTTAGTGGGGGTTGGAAAAAATAAAACGTGGCGATAATTAAAGTAGACTTCTGTCAGTCCTTGGTGGCTGTTAAAGTAGGCTTATATAACCATGAGCACATTAATTTCAGACACAAAGATAACAGTGGGTTGGGGGGGGGGGTGGATGCTGTCAAGTTGGTCTCCTCAGTCAGACTTGTCCAACGATCCCTCTTTTCTGACCTAAGTAATTGCCCCGGTGCTCGAGTCATTTGAGTAGCCCGGTACAAGATAAGCACGGAAATAGCTTTCTGCTTTCGATTTGAGTTGCTCTCGTCTCTCTCGTCTGCTGAAAAACAACCACCATTGCTTGTCGAAACAAAACGAAGCGCCAGAGAAGCAGCTAGCTAGGCGCTTCTCGAGCCATTTTATTTATTTTTGGGCCGGGGGGCCGGGGGGCCGGGGGGGGGGGGGGGGGGTTGTTTGTTGTGTGAGAGGGGGCACAATCGACACGGGACAAAACAAGACAGTGTTCAAGCTTTCAACATGTTTAGTTTCAACTTTCAACAGGTTAGTCCTACACCTTCCCTCCTCCTGTGCTAGCCATGTGCCTACAGTCCATTACAGTCTGGACATCCTACCGCGGCAGGTGTCACCGAAGACCCTCCACTCGCTGCCGCCACCCCTCCAATCTCCTCTACCCTACGATCTCAACCTACACAGGCCTTGATGTGAGAGGGGGACTCTGGAATTGCCAATCGTCGGTCAAGAAAACTGAGACCATTCTGGCCTACGCCGCCCTCCAGTCTCTCCACTTCCTGGCTCTCACAGAGACCTGGATCACCCCGGAAAATACCGCCACCCCTGCCGCCCTTTCCATGACCTACTCTTTCACACACACTCCCCGACCCTCTGGGTGAGGTGGGGGAACAGGACTCCTCATCTGTCCAAAGTGGTCATACCAGGCCCTTCCCCTGGAACACCTGACCAGATCTGCACTTGAACTCCATGCTGTATCTGTTACCCTTCCGATCAAGCTCAACATTGCCGTGATCTACCGACCACCGGGTCCTCTTGGCGACTTCTTCGACGAGATGGATGCCCTCCTCAGCTGTTTTCCTGAAGATGACACCCCACTTGTCGTTCTGGGTGACTTCAACATCCAGCCAGAGAAGTTACAATCACCCGAATTCATCAACTTCTTTGCCACATTCGGTTTGGCGCTCACTCCTTCTCCTTCCACCCACAGAGCTGGGAACCAAACTTGAACCTTTGTCTTCACAAGGTCCTGCGCCACTTCGGCACTCTCTGTTACCCCCCTCCCTGTGTCTGATCACCATTTTGTTGCTTTCACCCTCCCCCTAAAATCTCCCACCTCCCTACCTGCTACGCCTCACATCATCACCTCCCGTAGGAACCTGAAAACTCTCTCTCCTCTACTCTCTCTGCAACTGTCCTCTCCTCACTACCTCCCCCCCAACAATTCTCCCTCTTGTCAGTAGAGGAAGCGTCCTCCACTCTGACTTCTTCTCTCTCCTCATCCTTCGACTCACTCTGTCCACTTATCTCCAGACCAGCACAAGCCTCTCCTCCACCTCCCTGGCTGTCCGAAACTCTGCGGGCTCATAGAACAGAGTTGCGGGCAGCTGAGAGAAAATGGAGAAATCTGACTCTGCTGATGATCTCTCTCACTACCTCCACCTCCTCTCATGTTTCACCTCTACTGTGTCAGCAGCCAAATTCTGCCTTCTATCTTACAAAGATCAACTCTTCCGCCTCCAACCCCAGGAAACTTTTTTCCGATGTTCTCCTCCCTCCTTCCAACCCTCCCTCCCCTCCTCCTCCCTCCTCCCTCTCGGCTGATGACTTTTGCCACCTTACTTTACAAAGAAGGTGAAGGACATTACCTCCTCTTTCACCCCTGCTTCTTCCCTCCCTCCCCCTTCACCCACCCCTACCAGCCTTACCTGCTTCAACCCCCTCTCCTCTGAAGAAGTCAAACAGGCTTGTGACATCCAACCATGCCACCACCTGCCCCCCTTGACCCATCCCATCCTCTCTTCTCCAAGACATCTCGGGCGACATCCTTCCCTTCCTCACCACCCTAACTAACACCTCCATCACTTCAGGCCTGTTTCCGACTGCCTTCAAGACCGCCAGAATCAAGCCACTCCTTAAGAAACCCACCCTGGACACCACCGACGTCCGACACTACAGACCTGTGTCTCTCCTATCATTCCTCTCCAAAACCATAGAACGTGCTGTCTCCACCCAACTATCATCCTATCTCTCCGAGAACAACCTACTCGACCCTCATCAGTCAGGCTTCAAAGCGGCGCACTCCACGGAGACGGCCCTGCCTTGCAGTATCAGAGTCCCTAGCTCTTCCCTCTCATCCGTGCTCATCCTCCTTGACCTGTCCGCCCTCTCGACACAGTGAACCACCAGATTCTCCTCTCCACCCTGGCAGAGCTTGGCATCACTGGAACTGCGTTATCCTGGTTAACTTCCTACCTGACAGATCGCACTTATCAGGTCACATGGAATGGCTCCCTGTCCAGACCCTGCACCCTTGACACCGGAGTACCCCAAGGCTCAGTACTGGGACCCCTTCTGTTTTCTTTATACATTAGATCTCTCGGCTCTGTAATCACATCCCACGGCTTCTCCTACCACTGCTATGGTTGATGACACCCAACTGTTTCTTTCCTTCCCCCCCTCAGACACCCACATCGCAACACCGCATCTCAAAATGCCTGGCCGACATCAGCAGATGGACAACCGCCAACCACCTGAAGCTCAACCTCGACAAGACTGAGCTTCTCTTCATACCGGGTAAAGACTGCCCTCAGATGGACCTACTTGTCACCATCGAGGACATCGAAGTCTCCCCTGCACCCACGGCAAGGAACCTTGGCGTGGTACTGATGACCAGCTGTCCTGCAACGCCAAATTACCTCTGTGGTCCGATCTTTGTAGAATTGCTCTCTACAACATCCGCAAGATCCGGGCCTTCCTCACACGTGAAGCAGCGCAGATTCCTGGTCCAAGCGCTCGTCATCACTCGTCTTGACTACTGCAACTCTCTCCTGCTCCTGGCAACTCTCCCCGCCTCAACAATCAAGCCCTTACAATGCATCCAGAACACGAGCAGCACGCCTCGTGTTCAACCTACCTAAATTCTCCCATGTAACCCCTTTCTTCCGCAACCTCCACTGGCTCCCGGTAATCGCTCGCGTTCAATTCATGAGTCTGGTACTGACTTTTCATGGCTGTCAACGGAACCGCCCTACCTACCTCCAAAAATTAGTCGCGACCCTACGCCCCAGCCCGAGCACTCCGCTCGGCAACTTCTGCAAACGAATGGTCCCGCCTTCACTAAAAACAGCCAAACATCGCTCTTCCAAGTCCCAACTCTTCACGGTTCTGGCTCCTCAGTGGTGGAATGAGCTCCCGGCTCATGTCAGGACAGCCGAGTCGCTCGCCAGCTTCTGCAAGAGACTCAAGACCCACCTGTTCAGAGTTCACCTGGACTCTACATAACCCCCCCCAGCACTAACCTGTGTGTTTATATGTCTTAACATTTATTAATGGCACTTAGCATTGTTGTTCATTCTCAGATGTTGTATCATGCTTAGAATAGCACGCCTGCCCATCTACTTATGCAGGCAACTTGGCAATTATGAAACTCGTTCTATTCGTCTCGTAAATATGAATGCTCGAAAACAGCTCTGTTCCTATCTTCAGGTACCACAGTGATATATTGCTGCCTCTCCTTCAACAAATGTACTCTTTGTAAGTCGCTTTGGATAAAAGCATCTGCCAAATGCCCTAAATGTAAATGTAATGTAGTTCATTGTATAAAGTAATGGTGCACACAAAACAAAATAAACAAACAATCAAGCATAGAATTCCATGATTGGTATTTGTCTCAGTAACAGAGATCATCGTAGACTCTTCATTCATTCGGCAGGGGGGGGGGGGGGGCAACATTGGCCCCTGTTGGCCCCCTCTTAGCAGATCGTATACTAATCAAAGGATGCGTGCTGGTGAGTGGGCAGGGGTGGCATCGTGTCGGTGTGAACAACTGAAGATAAATCAAGGGATCGGCAGCTTATAATGCAGACGTTAAGAGGGGGGTTGGACCAAGCAGAGGCCCTCGACTCCGAATCGCGTCACACTTTACCGCACGCACACACACACACACACACACACACACACACACACACACACACAATAGCGCGCACACATGCACACACACACTCCTGTGTGTAAGTGTTGAATTTATATTTTTTAAATCCACTTGGTTGGGGTGGGGGGTGGGGGGGGGGGGGGGGGGCAAATAAAGACCTCCAGTCCTAAATACTTCAATATATCAACCTGACACTTTTGGTCAGTAGTGACACCCTATGGTTTGAGGAGTAACAACAACAAATATTAACAGTAATATTGCTCATAATAACGGTCTAATGGTCTATTCAGCCCTCTGGAAACCATTAGCTTTAGTCAAATCATACGCCTAATTGCACTCTATTCTCTCTGATGGTCCCATTATATTTGCTGTTTCTGCTGGATCCAAATTCAATTACACACAGTTTCTTCAAGTCGTTGTGTTTATTTGTCTGTCGCTTATCGTATTGCTTTTTAATTCTTCATATTGATATTCGTACTGTTATTTTTTTTTTTTTACCAAGCTACCAATAATTTATCTCTTCGGCCTCCTCGTCGATGTGCTGGTGTAACTCCCACCGCTGGCCACTAGGTGGTGCCAGGAACCCTGGCAAGAACGCAGGCTCCATTGGAGCGCATTATGAAAGATGTGCTCATTGAAGCCTATTGCCTGCCTGGCAGCCTCCAGTGTCATGTCATTGTATGAGAAAGATATCTCTTAAAATACTAATAGTAATACTCCCTAAATACCAAACAATTGGATCGCAAGCGCATTCATAAAATTCATTGTCCCACTTTATTACTTTTCCAAATAAAGAAATAAAGAAAACTATAATAACCACACATGATTCATGCACAGTGGCATGACTCAGATGTAATCACGTAGGCATTCCTGCCACTTTAATTATGAGTCATGGTGATATTTCTTAGGTCATGTTGATTCACATGCACGCGTGCACACACACACACACACACACACACGCAAACACACACACGCACATGCACAGTTAACAGCTAGTTAGAATCATCCATCAGTCGGAGGTCAGAACAAAACGCTAAACAAAACGCAAAAAAACAACTAACCTGCTTCTTTACACGACCACAGCACACCTTATAGCCGTTGACATTCACCACAGCAGTGGCGTGTGAACAATAGGCCCACGGCACAATGCAACACAACACAACCACAGCTGCATGTTCGGTTTAACGAGCAAAAAAAAAAGTTACAACACAAAACAAATGTATGCTAATGTATACTGCAGGCCTCCCGATGGATGGGGAGAGATAGCAGCGATGTGGCGCCGCCGCGACTCTAAATAGAAAAGGAGGAGAGGGAGGAGGATTTGCATGGGGCCCCAAACACAAGACTTCCTAGGCCCTTAAGTAAGAGTGCTACGGGCTGTGTGTGTGTGTGTGTGTGTCCCCCCTCACTCCTATACCCCCCCCACCCACCCCCTGCGCTCCGAGCCCAGTCACCGCCGGAGCCCAGCAGGGTTGGATGACGGAAATGCGGCATAAATCCTCGCTGATGCACAATGATGCTCGACATCTCTCCGCGTGACTGACGCCGGCGTCACCCTGGAAGGTTGTGACAGCTAACCCCCTCCCCCCTCCTCCCCCCCCCCCACACACACACACACACACGCACGCACACACACACACACACACACACACACACACACACACACACGCACACACACACACATACACACACACACACAGCCGCACCTCACCGCCCCTGCCTGAGTTTACCTTGTTCCTCTGTGTCACTAGATCATCCTTACTGCTGCATCTGTGACTAGTAAGAGCTTCTAGACCGAATAGTAAGAGCTTCTAGGCCTACTAGTAAGAGCTTCTAGACCGACTAGTAAGAGCTTCTAGGCCTACTAGTAAGAGCTTCTAGGCCTACTAGTAAGAGCTTCTAGACCGACTAGTAAGAGCTTCTAGGCCTACTAGTAAGAGCTTCTAGACCGACTAGTAAGAGCTTCTAGACCGACTAGTAAGAGCTTCTAGGCCTACTAGTAAGAGCTTCTAGGCCTACTAGTAAGAGCTTCTAGACCGACTAGTAAGAGCTTCTAGGCCTACTAGTAAGAGCTTCTAGACCGACTAGTAAGAGCTTCTAGGCCTACTAGTAAGAGCTTCTAGGCCTACTAGTAAGAGCTTCTAGACCGACTAGTAAGAGCTTCTAGACCTACTAGTAATAGCTTCTAGGCCTACTAGTAAGAGCTTCTAGACCGACTAGTAAGAGCTTCTAGGCCTACTAGTAAGAGCTTCTAGACCGACTAGTAAGAGCTTCTAGGCCTACTAGTAAGAGCTTCTAGGCCTACTAGTAAGAGCTTCTAGACCGACTAGTAAGAGCTTCTAGGCCTACTAGTAATAGCTTCTAGGCCTACTAGTAAGAGCTTCTAGACCGACTAGTAAGAGCTTCTAGGCCTACTAGTAAGAGCTTCTAGGCCTACTAGTAATAGCTTCTAGGCCTACTAGTAAGAGCTTCTAGACCGACTAGTAAGAGCTTCTAGGCCTACTAGTAATAGCTTCTAGGCCTACTAGTAAGAGCTTCTAGACCGACTAGTAAGAGCTTCTAGGCCTACTAGTAATAGCTTCTAGACCGACTAGTAAGAGCTTCTAGACCGACTAGTAAGAGCTTCTAGGCCTACTATACTAGGTTATCTATCCTGCAAATATCTATCCGGCCTACCTCCTCAACACAGCGACATAATATGCTGTCTCTTTCTACAAAATGTACTTGTTGTAAGTCGCGTTGGATAAAAGCGTCAAATGCCCTAAATGTAAATGTAGCCTACATGTAAATGCCCTACATTACATTTATATATTTAGTGCCCTAAATATATAAATGTAATGTAGTACTAGGGTCGTAGTGCTATACAGCATGTACTCTCCAGACGTTAAGAGGCAACTAGATGCTATATACACCACTACTACTATTATAAGCATTAGTAGAATCACGTGTATTCGTTTTTGTTTTGTTTTTTATTGCGAAGAAACAAAACAGGTGATGCAACAACGAGACAATCGTTAGCAATGTTATGTTTCCCATCGTAGGCCGAGAGTGTCCACTTCAAGTAATATAACTTCACAAATCTGCTTTAATTGATTCCCCGGAATCCATGAAGAACTCATTAAGCAGAGGAAGTGACGTTTCCCGTCCCCCTGTGGCGTTCCATATTCATCGCATCGTGTGCAGGTAATGTTTATCACGTCCTCTGTATTCCGTGCAGCAATAATGTAAATTGCTGACATTTGCCATATTGTCGGACAAACGGAGCCCTTCTCTGACACACTTATCTCAAGGGGGGTTGATACAATTCAAGCATCCCCAACGTGTTTTCCTTCTTTTCTTTAAATTGCACCTTTTTATTCCTTATTGCTTATTTTTTAAATATATTTTCTACATATATTTGTAGATTTCTTTATGTTATTACTCCGTTTAATGTTCAAAGCAAAATTCAAGATTCAAGAGGTTTAATGCCATATACGCATAAAGGATATGGGTAATACAAATCTGACAAATATCACAATTGAAGGGAAATAATTTATCAAATATCCACACACATCCAAGCACATTCCTTGTTTGCAAAAACTAAGGCAATAAAGCTTTTTCTGATGTCTGATTTCTGATTTCATGACAGAACACACAGAACACACACACATGTCAGATCCTATTCTCTTCATGGGGTCCCCAACCCCCATAGAAGGGCTCCTGTCACTATAGCTGTCTCTGGTTTGGAGTGAAATGTTTGTGCAGAAGCATCTGGACTGCCAATTGCACTGTCATACATACCATTTTGTGACTTGGAGGGGTGTGTAACAGAAAACAGCTGAAGTAAACGAATGCTATGTCTACAGCCTAGCATTGTAACCTTTTTATTTGAGTATTGTAGGCTACATTTCCAAACCTCTAGGCCAGAGTGTCTACGTGCGCCCCTAGTGGCACTTTGTAGGATTGCAGGGGGGAACTCAGAAAGCATGAACTTTTGACATTATTCTTGTTGTTAATGTTATTGTTTTTTGTTACAATGTTTTTTCAATATTGGTTATGGTAATTATATTGGTTATTGGTTATTGGGTATTGTAAAACAATTCCACCTTCGGAAAATGAATGAATAGCCCCCTTAATACAATTTAGTAAAACTTGTATTAAGGCTTTAGTAAAACATAAAAGTGACAGCAAGTTTTGGAAATCTTTTTCAAATAAGAGCATTGTGTTGGTGTGTGAGACGACAGTGCTCAAATGACTTGACATTCCTTTGACTTACACACACACGCACACACACACACACACACACACACATGTTCATGGGGGTTGCGTGTGTGCCTTTCATTCGCGCTCGCGTGTCAGTTAAAGGATGTGTGTGTGTGTGTGTGTGCGCGCGCGCGCCAGCGTTTAGAGCCTATGGGTGTTTTCTCGAGAATAGAGAGAGAGGGGGAGAGCGAGAGAGAGAGTGCGTGTGTGTGTGTGTGTGTGTGTGTGTGAGAGAGCGAGCGAGAGAGCGAGAGAGAGATATATACAACTTTGTTGTTAACAGGCATAGCTCTGTGCGTGTGTGTGTATGTGTGCGTGCGTGCGTGTGTGCGTCTGTGTGTGTGCGTGTGTGTGTGTGTGCGTCTCCTCCGGCGCGGAGTCAGTGTGATAAAGAGAGAGAGGAGCGTTTGGAGGCAGAGATGGTTGATCAGCAGTTCTTCTCTCCTCTGTGGTGGAGACAGCAGCATGGAGACAGCAGTCAGACACCCTTGCCTCGGCACTGACTCGGATGATTTCTCACTTGTTATTATTATTACGCGTTTAAAATGAGACGAGGATTTAAAATGAACGCGGAGAGGAGAGACGCGCATCCTCCACAGCACGCCTGAGGTACGTGTGGGACCCTAAGATGCACACCTTCTATTTTTATCCATGTCATAATGTGTTGAGTTCTAGTATAGCGTACTATACACTGTAGTACACTGTACATCTGATGTTGCCTGTTATACTGTAGCTATTAGTCTAAGTGATTAATAGACCTGTGCCTATTTTTTTTTCCCAAACCCCTTTAATTGGCTTAATTGTGTTTCTAATTTGGATTATCCGTGCATTCTGCTTAACCAATCACAGTCTACTGACTCGACTGGAAGTTACTTCAGGGGCGAATGCTAGACTATAGGCACAGCTTATATCTATTGCATAGTGTCATGTTTTTGTTGCCTCTTTATCTTTTAAACAGAAAATTGTCTTTTGTTTCCAGAGGAGACTGGATACTCATCCCCACCACACACCCCCCACCCCCTCCACCACCACCCCCAGCTGTGTCACCAGTACGAGAAAATGCATCGATGGATTGTATTTCTCCTGACAATTACAAGCTCCATGTGCACAGTGGAAATGTTCCAAAGCTACGGGGAAATATGTGAAAGACTGTGTGCCTGTGAGGAGAAGGAGGAGGTATTGACCGTGGGATGTGAGACCAGAGGAATTGGACGTCTCTCTGAGATTAATCCAGTGTACTACCCTACATATCACCTCCTGCTCACTGGGAACCTCCTGAACAAACTCTCTGTGAACGATTTTGTGGAGTACACCGGCCTCACGATATTACACCTGGGCAACAATGACATATCAGAGGTGGAGTCGGGCGCCTTTAACGGACTCCAGGGACTAAGACGACTGCATCTCAACAACAACAAGATAAATGCGCTGAAAGCGGAGCTGTTCTTTGGTCTGGAGAACCTTGAATACTTGCAGATGGACTATAATTACATCAGGCACGTGGAGGCGAACGCCCTCGGCATGCTGACTCATCTCGAGGTCCTGATTCTAAACGACAACTTAATATCGTCGCTGCCGACAAACATTTTCCAGCTCGTTCCCCTGACTCACCTGGACCTGCGGGGCAATCAGCTGAAAACGCTGCCCTACTTGGGTCTCCTGGAGCACATGACCAGCGTGGTGGAGCTGCAGCTGGAGGAGAACCCCTGGAACTGCTCCTGCGAACTCATCACCCTCAAGACCTGGCTGGAGAGCATATCCTACACGGCGCTGGTGGGCGACGTCGTCTGCGAGTTCCCCTTCCGCCTGCACGGGCGCGACGTGGACGAGGTCTCCAAGCAGGAGCTGTGTCCCCGCAGGGCCATCGCCGAGTACGAGATGCCTCACTTGAGCACCGACGCGTACCATTACAGGACTCCCCCCGCGGCGGTGGTCCCCACATCTCCCTTCACGTCAGCTGGCATCGCACGTTCCTCGTCTAGGCCCACCAAAGGACCCCGGCAGTCGAGCAAATTAAAGAGCAAGCCCACAGCTCGCGTCCGGTCCAATAATAAACCGCAAAATTACGGTCAAATCGTTTCATATCAGACCAAGTCCCCGGTGCCTTTAGATTGCCCCACTGCCTGCACGTGTAATCTTCAAATTTCAGACCTGGGCCTGAACGTGAACTGCCAAGAGAGAAAAATAGAGCGCATCTCTGATCTACATCCCAAACCGTACAATCCTAAAAAGATGTATCTCACGGGGAATTACATCACAGTGGTGCGTCGGTCAGATTTCATCGAGGCGACCACTCTCGATTTGCTCCATCTGGGTAATAATCGAATAGCTCATATACATGACAGGGCGTTCGGCGACCTGACACATCTACGCCGGCTGTACCTGAACGGCAATTTAGTGGAACGTCTCACAGGCGATATATTTTATGGATTGGAGAGCCTACAGTTTTTATATTTGGAATACAATGTCATTAAAGAGATTGATATTAACACCTTTCGTCACGTCCCCAACCTTCAGCTGCTCTTCCTCAACAACAACCTATTAAAAACGCTCCCCGAGGGTACGTTTAACGGCCTGATGTTGGCCCGACTGAATCTCCGCAATAACCACCTCCGATCGCTGCCTGTCAGAGGCGTGCTGGACCAGCTGACCGCCCTGGTGCAGGTGGATCTGTTCGAGAACCCCTGGGACTGCTCCTGCGCCATCCTGGACCTGCGGGCGTGGCTGGAGCAGCTGAGCACTGGCACGGTCATGAACAACGTCATCTGCAGCTCGCCCAAGAAGCTGTCGGGGGAGGACATGCGGTACATTAAGACGACCAATTTCTGCCCCGACAACTCCCCCGCCGCCGCCCCCGCCTCCTCTGCCTTGCCGCCCTCGGAGGAGTCGTTCCCCGGCAGCACCATCACCATCGAGACCTCGCTGGAGTCAGACGCAACGCCGCGCAATGCCATCCCCCTGTCGGTGCTCATCCTCGCCCTCCTCCTCATCTTCATTGTGTCCGTGTTCATCGCGGCGGGGCTGTTCGTGGTCATGAAGAAGAGGCACCAGAAGGCCCAGAACGAGCAGAACAACTCGGTGAACGCCTGCATCAGCTCCCTGAACATGGAGTACGGCCTCTACAAGAAGGCCGCCATCCCCAAGATCAGGACGTCTGCGGGCCACGTGTATGAGTACGTCCCCCCGCCCCCCACGGAGCAACACATGGCCCAGCAGAGCGCCGCCTGCACCCCGGCTGAGGGCAAACCACTGGGGACTTATAGAGATTTTGAGGATTTAGGCGGTTTACCATTCCTGGGCACCGGGGCCGTCGAGGAGCCCTCAAGCTCCGAGTACAGCACGACCCCGCTAGAGGCGGTGCTCAACAAGCGGTCTTCGTCCTCCACCTCCCAGGACGAGGAGTACTACTACAGGGATCTCTACAGGGAGCCAGACACGCGCGCGGCATATGGCGTCACCACGTTGCCATGCAGGCACAGTGCCCCTCCGTCCAGCCAATACAACTCAGAGGACTTTGAAGTGAGACACCAGTGCGTGCACCCGGACAGGCAACAACAACAACAACAGCAACAGACGATCTTGTACTGCACCAGCGCACCGAGTACCGGCGTGTACGTTCAGGAGCCCGGCAGCAGGAGCGAGTACTGGGAACTGAAAGCCAAACTTCACATTGATCCGGATTACCTGGAAGTACGCGAGAAACGCACAACATACTCACAGTTTTAGCTTTATGTTGTGTGTGTGTGTGTGTGTGTGTGTGTATAAAGAACAGTGTCTAATATCCACTGTGTAATCTATGGCAATTGTGTAAATTACATGAAATCCTGTTTTTATTGCAGATTTTTACCTTAATTCTGAGCACAACCCCGTTTAATTTGTTTGTTGACAATGTGTGTAAATAGATTATTTGCTGGCAACAGGATGGAGTGGTGAGGTATTTCTACTTTATGGTATACTTATCGCGTAACGGATATGGTCCTAGACAGGGAATTCATTCCAATATTATCCTAAAGGCAGAAACCTTGTGGCAGGTACAGCCATCAATAAAGAAAACACAGGCCCGCCTACAGCGACTGAACTATGCAACAGCAACAACATCATCAACTGGGCAACAGAATGTGTTTGTGTTTGTGTGTGGACATGCAAACAAGTTTGAGCTGGCACTCGAGTCAACAGCTTTGTCAATATTAACAATGTCAGTGCCAACGTTAGCTGGAGACACGTTTTGGAAGGCGATGAGCAGTCTGAGCTGGTGACCCAGAGCCATCCCGGGTCATGCCACGGGGGCGATTCGTAAATGCATTATTTACTCGAGTGAACGGTGGCGCGCTCAGGGGGGATAACCTCGATGGGATTGTGTGGGGTTCATTTTGATCGGCCAGTCCGTCCGTCACTCACCAGCCGCCCACCCTCTGAGATTATGTTCGCCTGCATGGTTGCAGAAGCGAGGGGAATTTCTGCTGTGTTGAACGTTTGTTGTGGTTGCTGTTGTTGTTTACATTTTTTTTGTAGGGTGGAAATTCTAAACGATAGATTGGAAAATCTGTTGACCTCTGCCCCCTCCCCCCACTAGATGCATATTTTGTTATACATTAATTCGATTGTATACAATACAACTAATAATATGTATCTGTTTTTCCTCCCCTTTTATTTTGCACAGAAATGCACTATTGACTATTGTACACGTTACCAAGAAGATGTCACTTTCTCAGATCTTTCTTAGAAAATATAGCAAACATGATATATAGCAAATCCTCTGGAAAATTCAAACTAAATAAAATGATGATACGTCTAAAAGTAAATTACCATAGAACATTGTTGCACTCTACTGGGATGGAGCCAGGAGGGGCTCTTGTCTGTTCTATACCTTTACTCTCTGTAGTTCATAATATACATTTACATTTACATTTAGGGCATTTGGCAGACGCTTTTATCCAAAGCGACTTACAAAGAGTACATTTGTTGACTCCCCCCACTAGATGCATATTTTGTTATACATTAATTCGATTGTATACAATACAACTAATAATATGTATCTGTTTTTCCTCCCCTTTTATTTTGCACAGAAATGCACTATTGACTATTGTACACGTTACCAAGAAGATGTCACTTTCTCAGATCTTTCTTAGAAAATATAGCAAACATGATATATAGCAAATCCTCTGGAAAATTCAAACTAAATAAAATGATGATACGTCTAAAAGTAAATTACCATAGAACATTGTTGCACTCTACTGGGATGGAGCCAGGAGGGGCTCTTGTCTGTTCTATACCTTTACTCTCTGTAGTTCATAATATACATCCCGAATCTGATAAACCTTACATTTAAAGTGGACATATTATGCCACCAGGTGTGAGTGTGAGTAGCCATCTCAAGCCTTTTCACAATTGCCATGTGACTACCGTCTAAATGGTAAATGGATTGCATTTATATAGTGCTTTTATCCAAAGAGCTTTACAGTTGCCTCATATTCACCCATTCATACACCGACGGCGGTGTCAACCATGCAAGGTAACAACCAACACGTCAGGATCAGGTAGGGTTAGGTGGCGTCTTGCTCAGGGACACCTCGACACTTAGCTAGGCAGAGCCTGGGTATGAAACCAGCAAATTTCCTGTTGCCAGACAACCGCTCTTACCTCCTGAGTTACTGCCGCACAGTCTAGTGACATCACAAGTGTGAACGTCCACCTAGATGTATGCTAACTAGATCAGTTTGCCTGTCGGTACAGTCCACTGGGTAGGCTGGTAGACTGATCTAGTCATCATACATCTAGGTGGACATTCCCACTTGTGATGTCACAAGACGGTAGGCGCATGGCTAATCACACTCACAACCCGGTGGCATAATATGTCCCCTTTAATAGTAAAATGGCTTTGTTCTCAGCTTGACGTATTCACAATTGCCATGTGACTACCGTCTAGTGACATCACAAGTGGGAATGTCCACCTAGATGTATGATTACTAGATCAGTCTACCAGCCTACCCAGTGGACTGTACCGGGTAGGCTGGTAGACTGATCTAGTCATCATACATCTAGGTGGACATTCCCACTTGTGATGTCACAAGACGGTAGTCACATGGCAATTGTGAAACGGCTTGCAATGGCTAATCACACTCACACCTGGTGGCACAATATGTCCCCTTTTAATCATCTGAGGACAGAAACAACTGCTCTTTGGTAACATCACGACATCCATTTCAAGTACATCATTCAAAATGTTCAAATGTATGATTAGAGAGTCAGTATTGTTTAGGAAAAACAATTTAACACTTTGCTAGGTGCGTCTGTCCATCGTGCATCACGGCTGTGAGTTTGGTACACAGGGCAGTGGGTACACACACACAGTTACTTCAGCCCTCTCGTATTTGTGCGGTGCACAGTGTAGCTAGCACAGTGTATATTAACACTGAACCCTATGTTGGGAGACCTCCTGGATCTCTGGCTATATATAATAAGGCCTGACTCAACCATTGACTCGAAGGACGTTCCCGCTCTGGTGAAGTCATGTGATTGCCACAACCCAATCACAAGTGGATGAGATGCACCTGGAACACAGCCCAACACTGATGGATACAGTAGCTATGTTTTATTTAGACATGAACACAAATAGTACATACACGACAGTACATAGTTACTTTCATGGCAGCCTTTGTTGGTGTGTCACATTTGTAGTCCACATCTAGTGGCGAATTCGATGCAAAAATAAATGACTTATTGTTGTACACATGTATTCTTTCCCATGAGAGATTATCAAATAGATTTGTATATGCTGGATATGAAACAGTCACAGTTAACATTGTTTTTATTATTATTATTATTATTATTATTATTATTATTATTATTATTATTATACTATTATTCTGCTCTTTTTTGTTTGATGGATTGTAAATAGAACACTACCTACCTTGTCATGTGAACTGATGGTCTTAAGCAAACAACAGAAAACAACAAAAGACACACACACACACACACACACACACACACACACAGGGATAGACAATGTAAAATGAGAAATGTGAATTAGTGTTTAAAACGGGTCCTGAGACTTGCCCAAGCAATTAATAAAAATATGAATTAATTTAGTTTTATGTATGTTGTTTCATTTGTATGCTATGAAATTAATCAATGGTAATGTGCCATGAAGGGGCATAAGGGAATATAGTTCTGCACAGTTTGACCCTTTATGCTCATGTTTATAGACTCCAGAATCGATTTGGTTAATCTATAATGGTGTAGCGCAATGTTTCACCTGTTCAAATTATATTGAATTGATTGAAATGAGAAATACGAGGTGGTTCACAACACAGATCGAAAAACCAAATTTCCTTGCGATGTGAAATCATATGAATACATTTGATAATCCCTTTATGCTCATTTGTTATTATTGTTTTAGCTGTCTCACTGGTGATGTGCAGTCTCCTGTAGGGATCTGGCATCTGACAAACTAGTCTACACTGGCCTGTGATTTGAATAACTGTGGTCTACACTGACCTTTGTTCTGACTAACTGTAGTCTACACTGGCCTGTGATCTGATTGTAACTGTAGTCTACACTGGCCTGTGATCTGATTGTAACTGTAGACTACAGTTAGTCAGATCACAGGCCAGTGTAGACTACAGTTCCAGTCAGATCACAGGCCAGTGTAGACTACAGTTACAATCAGATCACAGGCCAGTGTAGACTACAGTTACAATCAGATCACAGGCCAGTGTAGACTACAGTTAGTCAGATCACAGGCCAGTGTAGACTACAGTTAGTCAGATCACAGGCCAGTGTAGACTACAGTTACAATCAGATCACAGGCCAGTGTAGACTACAGTTAGTCAGATCATAGGCCAGTGTAGACTACAGTTAGTCAGATCACAGGCCAGTGTAGACTACAGTTAGTCAGATCACAGGCCAGTGTAGACTACAGTTAGTCAGATCACAGGCCAGTAGACAACAGTGTAGACTACAGTTAGTCAGATCACAGGCCAGTGTAGACTACAGTTACAATCAGATCACAGGCCAGTGTAGACTACAGTTACAATCAGATCACAGGCCAGTGTAGACTACAGTTACAATCAGATCACAGGCCAGTGTAGACTACAGTTAGTCAGATCACAGGCCAGTGTAGACTACAGTTACAATCAGATCACAGGCCAGTGTAGACTACAGTTACAATCAGATCACAGGCCAGTGTAGACTACAGTTAATCAGATCATAGGCCAGTGTAGACTACAGTTAGTCAGATCACAGGCCAGTGTCTGTGATCTGATTGTAACTGTAGTCTACACTGGCCTGTGATCTGATTGTAACTGTAGTCCACACTGGCCTGTGATCTGACTAACTGTAGTCTACACTGGCCTGTGATCTGACTAACTGTCGTCTACACTGGCCTGTGATCTGATTGTAATGTAGTCTACACTGGCCTGTGATCTGATTGTAACTGTAGTCTACACTGGCCTGTGATCTGATTGTAACTGTAGTCTACACTGGCCTGTGATCTGACTAACTGTAGTCTACACTGGCCTATGATCTGACTAACTGTAGTCTACACTGGCCTATGATCTGACTAACTGTAGTCTACACTGGCCTGTGATCTGATTGTAACTGTAGTCTACACTGGCCTGTGATCTGATTGTAACTGTAGTCTACACTGGCCTGTGATCTGATTGTAACTGTAGTCTACACTGGCCTGTGATCTGATTAACTGTAGTCTACACTGGCCTGTGATCTGATTGTAACTGTAGTCTACACTGGCCTGTGATCTGACTAACTGTAGTCTACACTGGCCTGTGATCTGACTAACTGTAGTCTACACTGGCCTGTGATCTGATTGTAACTGTAGTCTACACTGGCCTGTGATCTGACTAACTGTAGTCTACACTGGCCTGTGATCTGATTGTAACTGTAGTCTACACTGGCCTGTGATCTGATTGTAACTGTAGTCTACACTGGCCTGTGATCTGACTAACTGTAGTCTACACTGGCCTGTGATCTGATTGTAACTGTAGTCTACACTGGCCTGTGATCTGACTAACTGTAGTCTACACTGGCCTGTGATCTGACTAACTGTAGTCTACACTGGCCTGTGATCTGATTGTAACTGTAGTCTACACTGGCCTGTGATCTGATTGTAACTGTAGTCTACACTGGCCTGTGATCTGATTGTAACTGTAGTCTACACTGGCCTGTGATCTGATTGTAACTGTAGTCTACACTGGCCTGTGATCTGATTGTAACTGTAGTCTACACTGGCCTGTGATCTGATTGTAACTGTAGTCTACACTGGCCTGTGATCTGACTAACTGTAGTCTACACTGGCCTGTGATCTGATTGTAACTGTAGTCTACACTGGCCTGTGATCTGATTGTAACTGTAGTCTACACTGGCCTGTGATCTGACTAACTGTAGTCTACACTGGCCTGTGATCTGATTGTAACTGTAGTCTACACTGGCCTGTGATCTGACTAACTGTAGTCTACACTGGCCTGTGATCTGTTGACTACTGTAGTATACAGCTGGCCTGTGATCCAACTAACTGTAAGTCTACGCTGGCCTGTGTTCTGACTAACTGTAGTCTACACTGGCCTGTTATCTGATGTAACTGTAGTCTACACTGGCCTGTGGTTTGACTAACTGTAGTCTACACTGGCCTGTGATCTGATGTAACTGTAGTCTACACTGGCCTGTGATCTGACTACTGTAGTCTACACTGGCCTGTGATCTGACTAACTGTAGTCTACACTGGCCTGTGATCTGACTAACTGTAGTCTACACTGGCCTGTGATCTGATTGTAACTGTAGTCTACACTGGCCTGTGATCTGACTAACTGTAGTCTACACTGGCCTGTGATCTGATTGTAACTGTAGTCCTACATTGGCTGTGATCTGACTGGAACTGTAGTCTACACTGGCCTGTGATCTGATTGTAAGTATATTCTACACTGGCCTGTGATCCGACTAACTGTAGTCTACGCTGGCCTGTTATCTGATTGTAACTGTAGTCTACACTGGCCTGTGATCAGACTAATTTTATTCTACACTGGCCTGTGATCTGATTGTAAACTGTAGTCTACACTGGCTTGTGATCTGATTGTAACTGTAGTCTACACTGGCCTGTGATCTGATTGTAACTGTAGTCTACACTGGCCTGTGATCTGATTGTAACTGTAGTCTACACTGGCCTGTGATCTGATTGTAACTGTCGTCTACACTGGCCTGTGATCTGACTAACTGTAGTCTACACTGGCCTGTGATGTGATTGTAACTGTAGTCTACACTGGCTTGTGATCTGATTGTAACTGTAGTCTACACTGGCTTGTGATCTGATTGTAACTGTAGTCTAGACTGGCCTGTGATCTGATTGTAACTGTAGTCTACACTGGCCTGTGATCTGACTAACTGTAGTCTACACTGGCCCTGTGATCTGACTAACTGTAGTCTACCACTGGCCTGTGATCTGATTGTAACTGTAGTCTACACTGGCCTGTGATCTGATTGTAACTGTAGTCTACACTGGCCTGTGATCTGATTGTAACTGTAGTATACACTGGCCTGTGATCTGATTAACTGTAGTCTACACTGACCTGTGATCTTGACCTAACTGTAGTCTACACTGGCCTGTGATCTGACTAACTGTAGTCTACACTGGCCTGTGATTCTGATTGTAACTGTAGTCTACACTGGCCTGTGATCTGACTCACTGTAGTCCTACACTGGCTTGTGATCTGATTGTAACTGTAGTCTACACTGGCCTGTGATCTGATTGTAACTGTAGTCTACACTGGCCTGTGATCTGATTGTAACTGTAGTCTACACTGACCTGTGATCTGATTCTAACTGTAGTCTACAGTGGCCTGTGATCTGATTCTAACTGTAGTCTACAGTGGCCTGTGATCTGATTGTAACTGTAGTCTACACTGGCCTGTGATCTGATTCTAACTGTAGTCTACAGTGGCCTGTGATCTTATTGTAACTGTAGTCTACACTGGCCTGTGATCTGACTAACTGTAGCCTGCAATGTGAACAGGAGATGAAATTGCATGCGTGGATGCCAGCAGACACTTACAAAACAAAAATCTATTCTTAGAGCAGAGATGGCTTTTCTGGGGACTCGTATCCATGGAAACATATAATTACCTGTGTGTTTGAAACACATCTTGTCATGAAACAAGAGGTAAAAGAAAACTGGGGCAGTACCACGTGGCAGTTTAAAAATTTAACATTTTTGACAATGGCATATGGTTACGCGTCGGTTTCTTTTAACATCTTCTCTTCCCCAGCATCATTAGCCCATATAGCACACCTTTGATCTAGGCCAGATCATCACTGGTCTTATGGTGCCTTGCTGCTGCTTGAAGATCCGTCGGGTTAGCGGGAGAAATTAGGGCAGATACACATTATGTAAGCTTCAGGAGATCTGTCATCCGCCGAGAGGAGACGGCATAGGACTGTGCCCACCGAGGGAGAAACGCCGACAATATGCCTGCTTTGAGTCATGTAAACAATGTCACTGGCGGACTGACCGCTGAGTCTCATAGACTTCCTGAGTCTCCCTCCCTCCCTCCCTCCCTTCATCTCCTCTCTGTCTCACACGTAAACAAGGAACTACAGCCGCGCGTCACCGTCTGCAAAGACGGTGACGCGCGGCTGTAGTTCCTTGTTTACGCGAGGTGCATTGATTCCTGATGTTTGTCCCTTCCTAATATGTTCCTGTGCTTTTAAAGCACGCTCTCCAACTCTTTCTCACACTCCCTCTCTCTCTCTGCCCTGCCCTGTGAGTATGTGTGTGTATATGTGTGTGCGTGTGTGTGTGTCTATGTGTGTGTCTGTGTGTGCATAAATTATTGACTTAGTGTATTCATGCATACACCAAGTACATCAGCCAGTGTGGAAAGGGCTCCATTCCTCCCCAACATTTTTGCGGAAATATGCTAAACGCCACGCAGGGCTAAATAATGAAACATGGCGTGTGTACACCTGTTTGTTAAAGGGGCTGTTAGGCGCTGATATTTGAGCGTTGTTGTTTGGTAGAAATATGGCCGAGCCATGCGTCCACTATGAGGGAGTGAAACGCCGTGTGAGGATATCTGTTTCTCGTTGACTGCTCCTGCTGCTGCTGTATGAGCAGATGTAGACTTTTAAACCGCTCCCGGGTCACTTCTGACTAATTACGGCGTCTCTTCTCTGATTGGTTCGGACAGTTCATCTTGCCTGTCAATCACAGGAGCGTGAAATACAACAATGGAGGAGAAATGGCGTAAGAAGTGCGGGAGCAGACAGGGACAATTTTTGGTTGTTAAGTTTACAAATCTTGTTCTCTTCTGCTCTTTTTCCACACTCTCTCTTTTTTACAACTCTCTTCCCTACTCCACCCTGAAGAGAGATCTGTGATGTGCGTACTTCTGTACGTTTAGCCTATGCCTACTTAGACACGGCTGGGTACCGGCTAACAGACTAACGCACTTGCAGGGGGAAAGAAGGCTGCCTGCCCGGCCGTGGAAGGATAATTACTGCGCTCCCAAGGTGGATGGGGATCTCGGCGTATTTATTTTCCGGGGCGAGGAATGGGGAGAATCTGACACAGTCATATTTATAGGGGCTCATCCGGGCTTACGAGCGGCTGATCGTGTGAGTGCTGCAGAGACTAAATCCACTCCTTATCCTCTCTCATTTGTACATCTCGCACTTAACACATGAACTTCACTTCACTTCACTTCACCGCAATGGGTAATAAACAACAGCTTTGCAGGAGCAGGAGTGTCGACGTAGGCCCCGCGCCGTCATGAGTCTTCTCGCACCACCGGATGAATGAATGAATGAATGAATGAATGAATGAATGAATGAATGAATGAATGAACCAATGTCAGCCAGCCATTCGCCGACCGCCATCCGCCATGA
>PIJE02000014.1:322418-327418 GCA_002895965.2 Coryphaenoides rupestris
GTGTGTGTCTGTGCGTTCGTAGCGTGTAGTCGGGTGTGTGTGTGTGTGTGTATGATGTATGTCTAGTGACAGTTGAAGGCGTTTCCCTAAAATAAGGGCCGCTTCTGGGGCATTTCCTCCAGGATCTACTCGTCCAGTCCGGTTCGGTTTGTTTGACGCTAAAATAACCACAAGAACAATTAGCTGGCCAACTTTGCAATTATTTAACCCAGACCTGTTAAATCAGGCTGGCATTGTCTGCACTTTCGACCTCTAAAATAAATTTTTAGTAGTTTTCAGCCCTGAGCGAATTTTTTTTCTTTTGAAGCCAAAACAAGCCAGGTTTGTAAAACATGTCATTTTTCTCAATTTCCGAGGCAGAGATCCACAAAGTGTTCCTTCCCCTGTGTGTGTGTGTGTGTGTGTGGTCTCGTGATCTATGATGTGTCTCTGACAGCCTCAGCTGCACAAGACAGAGGCTAAAGCATCGTCTATAGAACCAGGGAAGGGGTCGAGACCCTGACGCCAAATATACAGGCATAAACAGACACAAGCACATTAATGAACAGACTCATGAATAAATGAATGCAGAAACACGCAAATAAGGAAATAAATAACTAAAGAAATACATCAATTAAAAAAGTGACTTCTTCATTATGAACGTCCATTGTGAGACACATTTCCACTGCTTTGTTCTGGAGTGTGTTGTACATCATTAAGGACGACGAATACAAAGTGCCACGCTGTCCCCTAAAGAATTGCATTGCGATCGCAAGGTTTCATTAGATTTATTAATGTGGCGAAAAAAAAAGAAAAAGAAAGAAAAAAAGTATGTGTCCAATTGAAGTTATTTTCAAGTCTAATGAGCAAGCAGCAACAAATTAAAGCAACGCCAGCCCTGCTCCGGGCGAGTACAGAAACACTCGCTGTGAACCCCCTGTTAGGCCCTCCAGCTGAAGTGCGATCTGCATGCCAGTCTTGATAAATCGTAATGCGACAGACATATTACGGGGATCTTGCCAACCAATGTTTCTGGGTGTTTTGGTGTTATTTACTGTGTAGACCGACAGTAACAAGGTGAGATTTTTTGGCATTTTTTTGCATCCAACACATTGCTCGCCACATTGGGGGAGGCGACTGAACGGCGGTCTGAAAGCGAGTGAAAATAATCGTGGAAGTCATGTCACAAAAATGCGAATCCTTCTAGAGCGCACACACCGTCTTCCCGGCGAACCGAGAGACAACACACTTTGGTCATCTTATTCACAACGTCGTCTGCAAGAGAACGATAAATGATTTAACTCCTCCCCAAGGGGGCGCCGGATGTAAATGTGACCACCGGGGTTTTTACGTACAAATCTCAAACACCTTGTGTAATAAATAGGATCGTATGGACACAACAACACAGCACAGAAACAATGCATATAAGATGCATATAAGATCGTAGTTTTGCGATTTGCACTTTACATAATGTGCACGCAATCCCAATTGCGGGCGAATTATACATACAATGCCAAAGTAAGATACATTTTAATGAGGTTAATTGTAATTTCCTTCTAGGGGCTAGCTCCGAGGCATTTCTTTACTCTCCTTTGGTCGTGGTTACCATCTGGAGATTCTGTCTGTTTTCATAAGCATTATGTAATATTTATAGAGCGGCTTTACAGGGAACGCAAAGTGTTGTCAACGTTCAATCAGCAACCCATTATGCCGCGGCTCCTTGGAGGAACCCGATCTGAGGAAATGCTAAAATAGACGCATTCAAGCACACAAGATATCAAGGCACTGCGTATTCTCTCTCTTCTCTCTCTCTCTCTCTCTCTCTCGCTCTCTGACCTTCTCATCCCCATTTGCATTAGAAAATCATTCCTTATCTCTGAATGGCGGAGGAGATTGCACTGTGGCGCGCGCAAAAAAAAAAAAATCATGTTTGGGTCCTTTGAGGATATTTTTTGGTACATTCCATGGCCCAGCGATTCTCTCATCATGTCACACTCCTCGTCATCACCGCTCAGCACCAGATAAGGACGTCCCCCCATCTCGTCTGTTTTGCCGTCCAAAAGCACATTTCCATGTTTGTGTCGCTTCACGGCGAGCGGCGTCTCTCTCTCTCTCTCTCTTTCTCTCTCTCTCTCTCTCTCTCCCCCCCCCCCCCTCTCTCTCTCTCTCTCTCTCTCTCTCTCTCTCTCTCTCTCTCTCTCTCTCTCTCTCTCTCTCTCTCTCTCTCTCTCTCTCTCTATCTTTCACTCGGGGCGCACGTACGTTCCGCGACAACGGTTGTGGACAGATGGCGAGGTATGTGTGTCTGCGCGTGTGTGTGTCTGCTGTCCCTAACCTCAGGGGCCACGGCCACACAAAGACAACGTACTTTGAATTGAATTTGCTTCCTTACTTATTGCATCCCAAATCCCCCCCCTTGGCCCCCTCCGGAGTGGAATTCTTGAAAGATATTTGAAACGTACTCAAGCACCGATAGAGCGTAACATATCCCGGCGCCCTATTAGCGACTCCATGCAACTCCCTTATTAAATTTGCTGTTGTTGCAACAGAATCCTCACATGTGGGCGCAGTGGCTATATCAGGGCCAACAAGGCCATCAGGAATTTCCATAACCGGCAGTAGAAAACAGCTCATGAATGTGATTAATATTCCAAATGAACCACTTCAAAACGCGCCGGTGGAGTCGATGCCTCGCCGACGTTGAGGATGTTTGACCGTCGGTGTGTGTGTGTGTGTGTGTGTGTGTGTGTACAGTATATGCTGGTACTCATTAGCTATGCCGAGCCGAGAGCCAGCGTAGTATAGCGTGTACCATCGTCACGGCGATGATGACTTAGAAAGGATGGTTTCTTTCAATGTTTCACAGCATGGACTCCGCGTCGAAGGGCTCAGGGGACGAAGGAATGAAGACAGACTCGCGGCTTTTGGAAGGTCTGAGGTCTTTAAGGTTCTCAACCAGACCCACCGCTAAGGGAATATTAGCAGAAAGTTGCTCACAATTCTGCATTGGAGATGTCGTATAGCTGATGAAGACATAAAAGATTCAGGTCGGGTTCCCTCCGAGTTCTTCTCTCACAACGCATGAAAAGAAATCACTCTTCCACACTACTTTACAATATGAAATTCATAAGAATGGGAGATTAATTATTCAAAACACACACTCACATTTCCCAATGTTGGTAAATAATTCATGGCACATCCTGCATACTTGAAAATACCTGTCCTGGTGAAGTTTGCCGTGTGTGCGTCACCTTAATAAACTCGCTAAACTGCTAGCGTTTTGTCGAAAGGTGTTGGCTTTCGGTTACATAAAAACATGCAACTTTTCCAGGATAATTGGGAGCCCATCTCTCTCTTTTGCTTCTAATGAAAGCAGAAGCTGATCGAGGGTTTTTTTTGTCCAATGTTGTCCCCACCGGGAGAGACCTCATTCCCACTGGTCATAACACACTTTAACACTCTCTCCTCCTCCCTGCCCACTGGCTACCAGATCAAAGCAACACTCAACGCTTGGCTGGGAAAATCGTCAGGTTTTTTGGTGGGGGGGGATTGGGGGCGTGAAGAGGCTGTGTTGCCACAGCAACCTATGGTGTGTGTTCATCACACCAATGGAGAGAGAACAGAAGAGAGGTGGAGAGTAAAGTAGACCACTCAAAGCTGTTCTTGTTGAATTACTTGTTGTGTTATTGTTTCAATTCATAGAAGAATAGAATAGAATAGAACTTTATTTTATCCCGAAGGAAATTCTTGTGCCAGGTTACATAGAGATACAGTACATGTATCAATTATGAATTATGGTTCTTCATCCATAAGTATGCAACAAAACAAATCTCTCTCTCTCTCTCTCTCTCTCTCTCTCTATATATATATATATATAGAGAGAGAGAGAGAGAGTGTACATAGTGTAATAATGAAGTAGTCCATGGTTTTCAGAATCAGAATCAGAATCAGGTTTAATGCCAAGTAGTTTTCACAGACAAGATATGTGCTTTTGTGGATTGGTGCATAACATTGAACATTAAACAGAAAGTAATTATATGGAAATTGTAAAAAAAATAAAAATAAAAATAAAATAAGTACAATAATATTTTTATATAATAATATATAAATATAAATATATATATTAATATATATATACATATATATATATATTTCAAAAAAGAAACAATAAAGTGTACATGTGGGGGTGGGAGTCAGTGGGGTTAAACATTTATATAACGTGTAGTATGGCGTCCATAGGGGGTGGGAATCGGTGGGGATCAGTGGGGGTCCCGGGTCTTGTTAATGGGGCCAGTTCCAGGTTAAAACCAAACGTGTGTTCTGCGCTACACGTTTCCACATCCCGCTGTACTCGCAAACCCTTCATAATTCAGCGTGCGTATAGAAGACACACTGGGCCCCCTGTAAGGTCCCCACGGACCCGGTGAACGTGCATCTCGCGAATACACAGGAGGACGGCATGCAGCGGCAATCAAATATTCACCACCGCCCGATAACAGCGTCCGCAGGAAGCCATAGGATTGCCGCATGTATAATTAAAGGGTTTGGATTAAGGCAGAAATGAGGGCTAATCAGAAGGCAGGGAGAGCTGATAAGCATTAAGAACTATTAAAAGCCCAGATGATGAGAGGTTCCCACCAGTGCATTAGTGCTCGGGAATGAGGTTAAGCGCTCTGGCTTCCTCCACACTCGAATCCATTCAATGTGCCGTGATGGCAGATAGAATAATGACCCAAAAATAAATAAAGAAACTTCCTAAACCCTGCAGCCGAGAAGGAAAAGGGGAAACGTTTTAATTATTTGTCTGCTCTCCACCTCGAAATCATTATGTTGTATGTTTCATTTGTCAACGTCGTATTACAGCTGCGTGCCTGATGTTATTGTTGATGTTGGTTTTGTTGTCGATGTTGTTGTTGATGTTGTTGTTGTTGTTGTTGTTGATGTTGTTGATGTTGTTGTTGTTGATGTTGTTGTTGTTGCTGTTGCTGTTGTTGTTGTTGATGTTGATGTTGTTGTTGTTG
>PIJE02000014.1:332418-420345 GCA_002895965.2 Coryphaenoides rupestris
ATAATGGGCTTCCTGGTCACACTAACCACCAGCACGGAATACAGAGGAGCCTCTGTCAGTGTGTCCATCAGAGTGTCCGCAGCAGTGTGTGTGTGTGTGTGTGTGTGTGTGTGTGTGTGTGTGTGTGTGTGTGTGTCCACAGCAGTGAGCGTGCATGCGAGTGTGTGTGTAAATGTGTGTGTGGGTGTGTGTGTGTGTTTGCCTTCAGCAGTGTGTGTCTGCAGCAGTGTGTGTGTGTGTGTGTGTGTGTGTGTGTGTGTGTGTGTGTGTGTGTGTGTGTGTGTGTGTGTGTGTGTGTGTGTGTGTGTGTGTGTGTGTGTGTGTGTGTGTGTGTGTGTGTGTTTGGAATGTTAAAGGCATAGGGACCATGACACATGAGTGAATGCAACCTCAGGGAGGTGGAGGAGTGTGTGTGTGTGTGTGTGTGTGTGTGTGTGTGTGTGTGTGTGTGTGTGTGTGTGTGTGTGTGTGTGTGTGTGTGTGTGTCCATGCATGCATGCGTATGTGCGTGTGTGTGTGTGGAGGGGGGGGGGGGGGGTCTGCCAGTTAATCACTTAGATCTTTCACTCTCCAAACTCTTTCCAGGTAACCATAGGCATATTTATTGTTAATGTTTTCCTTAAAACATTAACCTTGACTGCTGTGGGGGAGGGAGAATGTCTGGCAACATGTACCAGATGGCAATAAAGGCTACGAGTTCTTAGACTCCTTTCTTTTCTATTTAATTTCATATAATAAGAAAAATTACAATTATTTAAATGGACGGACACTAATATCTCTATGCGGTGATACCTTAAGAGCAGTTTATTGAGGCTTATGCCTCGGCCTTTTGGATTAGCCTCGAGGCGGAGGGGAAGAGGAAAAAGAAGCGAAAAGAATTTAAATGCAAATAAGTGGATTACTGGGGGAGTATTCAGAGAGAGTCCCTCCATTAACTGGTCAAAACATTCCCTCTATCTCTCTCTAAGCCTAATCAGTGGCTTTTCTCACACCATCTGTATTTTGTTGATACTGCCAGGGAAGTAACTCAGGGGATCTCATGTGGAATTAAAGGTTTACTTGTTGTTGTCTGTTTTCCCTGACCACCTTTTCCGGTAGCGATTATGTGCCCCTAATAATAATATACTATAGATTCTATAGATAGCTTTATATCTATCAAAAGCTTTCACCGAAAAGCATTGTCAGAGTCACACACACACACACACACACACACACACACACACACACACACACACACACACACACACACATGCCTCACACTGTAAAAAAGAACAAAAACAAACATTAAACCAATAAAAACAACAGCAACAGAACAATGCAATTTACAAAACACACAAATACAATGCGTGGAATGCATGAGGGGTCGAGTGGGCAGTTTTTCCATGTTAATTAATTTAGTATTGTAATTTTAATAGGCGCTCAGCCGTTGGAGGGTACAATGGGTTGTTTCTCTCCATCTCCCCCACCCACCCACCCCCACTCCCCCTCCATGGCACCAATGTGAGTCAACAAGATGCACGTTGGCAGTATTTTGCCAACCATGATTTGCTCTGATTACCCTCACCCATCATCCAACTAACAGAGTTGACACACATACTACATTGGGGAGGTTGGTGTGTGTGTGTGCCTGTGTGTGTATGGGGCGGGGGGGAGCAGCGGTGTTATTTTTCAGCCTGCATGGTTTGTTCAGCCAATCCTGTGTGTTACAATCTGGATCCAAAAGAAAATGGTGCTTAATGAGAAAGTGAGTCATGTGAACTTCAAACGCAAGGCTGCCTGCACATCCCGGCACTGTGAAATCTGCAGCCGCAGGACTGGCACACTTGAAAGTGTCTAAATGTGAAATATGATGCTTTGTCAGATTTATTTAAGGAAAGGTGCAACACCTCATATGCATTTAAATAAACCTACGAATAGGCATGTGTGTGCGCGTGTGTATGTGTGTGTGTGTGTGTGTGTGTGTGTATCTATGTTTTAATTTATCTCAGCAACACCACAAGTTGGGTGTACGTATGAAGAAATTAATTCAAAATTTCATAGGCAAACTAAATTGGTAATAATGTTGAAATCTTGAAAGCAAAAGCAGTAAGTTTAATGTTTTTGCAATGATGAAAAATAATAATGACTTTTCAGCTTCCAGTCTATGCTTTTCGGGCCAGAAATTATTTGTTTTAAATGCGGACAGCGCCCTCTGCTGTCCGCTATGCAGTATGATAAAAAAAAAACATGTCTGATGACAAGAAGCTGTTCTAGATGCTAACCATGAATAAAACAGAGGAAACCTTTCGTGCGTTAATAATTCAATTTATATTATATTGAATAGCTTATCACTTTATTTTTCAATTTGTTTCTGAAATATGAAATGTGTTTCCACTAACGTGTTAATTTGTCGTTTGACTAATTTGTAGTCAAACGACGATTGACACATTTAACAAAACAAATCATTGGGAAAAAACCCGCTAATTAACAGACGTTTTTATTTTATTTATTATTATTATTATTATTATTATTATTATTATTATTATTATTATTATTATTATTATTATATTTATCAAATTGCGGAATCGGTTGGTTCTCCCCTCGTCATATATAAGTGAAGGGGACGGAAGCAAAGTGGTTTTGACCCGCAGAAGACAGAGGTCAGGGGAGCACAGATGGCCTGCAGGGGGGGTCATGGTTAACAAGGAGGTCGTCCACATACCTTTTCTCCCGCCGGTATGAATGGGGCTCGTCCTCTGCCAGGGTCAAGGGTTGGACCAGGCCTGCCGCATGCTTAAAGGTGTACAAGCTGAGCGTTTCATCTGTGTGGCTCATGCAGGTAGGACAGCTTTGACATAACCTTTCCTCAAGAGGACCACGAGTGTGCAAATCATATAGAACGGTTAGCAAAGCCCATTCATGGCAAAAGCCAGGTTGTAAAGGCTGGTTTGGGTTTTTTTTTTTTTTTTAATAGATTATTGTATTATTATTACATCCATTGTGAACTTGATGTAGTCTTGCATAAGGTATGCTATGAAGCATGTTTTTGCAATTGCTCTTTTGTGTTTACAATAAAATACATAATTATGTGGGAAAAACAACAGAGCCACTGATAATTTGCCACTTTTAGAGCGAGAGAGAGATAGACAGAGGATGCTAATTTTCTCCTGCTAATTACCTCATTTGCTGGGCTCATGATAACAGAGGAGTTCTTGTGCTGTCTCACGTGAACTATATAGGTGGACGCACAGGTGCCTAATTGAATAGATATGTGGTGACCGGCAGGCTATGATATAATGCATTAATTAATTATGTAATTGGTAAATTGTTTATCATGATTTTTTACAGTGAATTAATGCGTGAAGCCTAGAATCTGATCTTTGAGCGGGACTAACTGTGTTTTGCCTGCCGGCTGTGTATGAGAATGTGAAGTAGGGGGAGTTTAAAATAGCAGATATTATATTTTCAATGTGTCTTCACTAGTTGTTTATCCTTGGGTTATTTACTCAGTGTGTTTGTAGAGAGCAGGTCAAGAGATGTGCACGGGTCTCCGTTGGTCTGTGTGTGTGTGTGTGTGTGTGTGTGTGTGTGTGTGTGTGTGTGTACAGTGCTGCAGACAGGGACGCGCACCTCAATGCTATACATGTGGAGCTAAGAACACAACTATTGTATGTCTAGTTCTAGTAAATTGTCCCAGAATATGGAACATGCGTTCCATATTCCATATGTGTTGGAGCACGTAGGCAGGCCAGTGGCTCTTGTGTTTGACTCCCGGCTCCCCAAAAGGTGTTGAGTTCAATCCCCAACATCTGCAGCCCAAATGAGAAGCACTCTTGAGTAAAAGATGGTTGCACGCTGCCCCATCAAACACAGACAAACAACAACAACCAACATGTGGGCCAACATTCTATCCTTCGGTGTTGGCATTTGTTGGTGTGGTGTGCAAACACCACGCCGGTGGTAGGGGGAGGGCAGTTTCATTACCGGGGCGGCAGTAGCTCAGGAGGTATAGTGGTTGTCTGCCAACTGGAAGGTTGCTGGTTCGATCCCCGGGCTCCACCTAGCTAAGTGTCGAGGTGTCCCTGAGCAAGACACCACCTAACCCTACCTGCTCCTGACGTGTTAGTTGTTACCTTACATGGTTGACACCGCCGTCGGTGTATGAATGGGTGAATGTGAGTCAATACTGTAAAGCACTTTGGATAAAAGCGCTATATAAATGCAATCCATTTACCATTACCTTGGTTTGTGCAATTGGTGCCTAACATTAAACAGAGTAAAAGAAAATGGCAAAAAATGCATTAGTGTCCATGGGGGGTGGGAGACCGTGGGGATATTGTTGATGAGGCCAGTTGCCATGGAGAAGATGCTGTTCTTGTGGTGTGAGTTTTTGGTCCTGATGGACCACAACCTTCTGCCGGAGGGGAGATACTCAAAGAGTGTGTGTCCGGGGCAGATTGCAGCCATTCACCTTCTCAGCAGAGCCAATGACACACTGCAGTCTGCCCTTGTCATTGGCAGTGGCAGCAGCATACCAGATGGTGATGGAGGAGGTGAGGATGGACTCAATGATGGCGGTGTAGAAGTGCACCATCATTGTCTTCGACAGGTTGAAATTCTTTAGCTGCCGCAGGAAGTACATCCTCTGCTAGGGAGCTAATGTTCTGGGTGATGATGGTGCCCAGGAAATGAAAGGACTCCACAGTGTCAACTGGGGAGTCACACAGGGTGCTGGGGGCGGGTGGGGCTGGGTCCTTCCAGAAGTCTACCACCATCTCCACTGTCTTGAGAGTGTTGAGCTCCAAGTTGTTCTGACTGCACCAGGTCACCAGATGATCGATCTCCCACCTGTAGGCGGATTCATCCCCACCAGAGATGAGCCCATGAGGGCGGTGTCTTCCATGAACTTCAGGGGCTAGACAGACTGATGACTGGAGGTGCAGGCGTTCATGTACAGGGAGTAGAGTAGGGGGGAAAGGATGCAGAGGGGAACCGGTGCTGATGGTCCGGGAGTCAGAGACATGTTTCCCCAGCCTCATGTGCTGCTTCCTGTTGGACAGGATGTCTGAGATCCACCTGCAGGTGGAGTCAGGGACCCTCAGCTGGGAGAGCTTGTCCCGAGCTGGGTTGATTGTGTTGAAATCAGAGCTGAAATCCAGAAACAGGATCTTAGCATAGGTTCCTGAGGAGCCCAGGTGCTGGAGGATGAAGTGGAGGGTGTAGGCAAATTGCAGAGGGTCCAGGAGTGGGTCACTTATGGCTTTGAGGTGGGACAGCACCAGGCGCTCAAATGACTTCCTTATCACAGAGGTCAGGGCGACAGGTCTGTAGTCATTAAGTCCTGTAATCCTTGGCTTTTTGAGGACGGGGATGATGATGCTGGATTTTTTAAAGCAGGCTGGTACATGGCATGTTTCCAGCGAGATGTGGAAGATGCCTGTAAACACCGGAGACAGCTGATTAGCACAGTGCTTCAGGGTAGAGGGAGAGACAGAGTCTGGTCCGGCTGCTTTGCGGGGGTTCTCTCTCTTCAACAACCTGTTTACATCCCTCGCCTGTATAGAAAGGGCTGTTGTTGTGGGGGTGAGTGGCTGTGAAGAGGCCCCTGCTGTGGTGGAGTTGTGGGGGATGGTGTCAGCACTGTCCCATTATCTTTTAAATCGACAGTAGTACTGGTTCAGGTAATTGGCTAGGCGCGAGTCATTGAAAGAGGGGAGGGTTTTAGGTTTGTAGTGGGTGATCTGTTTGAACCCTTTGAACATATGCTGAATCGTTATCTGAGAGCTGTTGATGGAGTTTCTCAGAGTACATCATTTAGCCCCCTTTACAACCTTGCAAACCTGTATTTTGACTTTCTAAACCTGTCTGTGTCCCCACTCCTGAACGCCTGCTCCTTTTCAAACCAGGGTTTGTCATTGTTGTAACTCACCCTGGTGCGTGATGGTACACAGCAGTCTCACAGAAGCTAATGTATGAAGTCACAGCCTCTGTGTACTCATCCAGACCGCTGGCAGCAGTCCTGAAAACATCCCAGTCTGTACAGTCCAAGCACGCCTGAAGGTCCTCCACAGCTTCACTAGTCCCCTTCTTAGATGCCCTCACAACAGGTTTACAGAGTTTAAGTTTCTCCCTGTATGCAGGAATCAGGTGGACACTGACATGGTCAGAGTTGCC
Organism: Coryphaenoides rupestris; assembly: GCA_002895965.2. Classification (NCBI taxonomy): domain Eukaryota; kingdom Metazoa; phylum Chordata; class Actinopteri; order Gadiformes; family Macrouridae; genus Coryphaenoides; species Coryphaenoides rupestris. The sequence continues at coordinate 338,572 of PIJE02000014.1, forward strand.
CAGTGCAGTTCAGGGGACAGTGTAATAGGCTCTGTTTCCTGTAGTGTAACAGTGATCCAACGTGTTCTCCTCTCTGGTTGGGCATTTGATAAACTGTCTGTATTTTGGATGTTCGTTTGTGAGATTTCCTTTTTCAAAGACGCAGAGGACAAGTCTGTGTTTTTGGTCGACGAGCGTGCACTGTGCCTCCTGCACGCTGGCCTGTGGTGGAATGTAAACACCGACTTGCGGGGGGAGTAAAAGGGTTTACAGTTAATGGCGACAGGTTTCCAGATCAGGAGAACATAATGAGATGTTTGCACACTGCCCCATTAAACACAGACAAACAACAACCACAACAAAAGCCAAAACCGACATCGATGCCAGCGTGTGTCCTACCCGTTGGTTGGTTGTCGTTGGATGAAGTTTCTTGTGGACAAACAATTGGTGTGGGCCAACATTCTATCATATTGTTTGGCGCGATGTGCAAGCACCTAGGATGTCTAATCGGGGTTGTGGTAGGGGGGGGAGGGGGGGGTGAGGGAGAGCATATTTATACTGTCTGTAGCCTATATACTAGTATATTTATAGTATATTTGGAGAGGAACCACTTTCTGTGGACACAAGGAATGACCGGTATGTCACATCTAGTAGAAGATTAATCTTCTTACTTGTACAGCAACAGGATTCACAAACAACACCCCAACTCCTAGCTTCTATAGCTTTAGACTAGCTTTAATATGAGCTGTGAATGTTGGTTTTATTGTATCCATATTATATCCATTTATTCGTCTTTTTGAAATATTTATGATTATTACATTCAATTCCCAACTTCGTTCTTTGGCCTGGGATCATTCCCTGCTCATAAATGCTCCCGAGACCCAGTCATTAATTTTGGTTCCGATGGTGAGTTTTGGCCCGTATCTCTGAGGCCGTACTGCCCCACTGTGTTGAGTCCCTTTCTCCAATAACAGAGGAAGGGCATTCTGGAACATTTCAGTGATGTCACATATGTGGGGGTGTGGCCTTGCTCGCTTGATTGAATCGATCATCCAATGGCTTCCTCACAGAAGAAAAGTAAGTCTGGTGTTGTCATGATTTAATGTTTGGTCATTTTAATGTTACAAATAATTAAATACCTGAGGAAAACGTGAGTTTTCAGACTAGCATGACTATTTTTATGAATACAATTTGAATGAAACCTTCGGTTACTCTGTAGTGTATGGAAGGATTTGCTGACCTTGTTTCCCACCTTCTTTTCAAAAGGAAACAGAGCATGGCCAATGTGAGACAGACAGGCGGTGGTGAGGGACAGACAGACAGAGAGACAAGCAGACCGACAGACAGGTTCTGTTCATTTGCCACGGATGATTGGGCCAGGCCATGCTTCAAGATGAAGACAGGCAGGATGTAATAAAAAAAGACTTCTGCTGCTTTCTGAAGTAAGTAACCACTGGAAAAATAAATTCATTAAAAATAATCTATATAACACAAACACACAAAATAAAATGTAAGTTTAATATAAGTTGTCTTTCATTTTATATGGAGTCCTATAATGCCCACTCAGTTATATAATAAAAAAGCAACAATTCCAAATACTACCAGCATATTTGTGTTGTTGAACCTTAGAAGACCCCTCTCTAGACTCTACATGTGAGCCCAAGTGGCCTAAAAAAAACACACACACATGCACACACACACACACACACTCCACAGGGCACACGGTTCAGATGCATTTGATGCACAGTTAGCATCAGCTTTTCAAATGTGCTTCACGGGTCCCCTTTGTGCCCCCTAGACCTTATGGTACATCCGATGTCTGGCATGAGAGAAATAATATGAGCGCAACATGAACTGTCAAGATCAGCATTCATGTGTTTCTCCGCTGCTGGCTCTGCTCTCTCACCCACGCGTCTCTACTGCCGGCATGCCAGCAGCAGCTAGTAATGAGGCTAAAGCTGTGTGCTCTGTTCATTTAATTTTATTTTCTCCCTTTTCTTGCCCTCAACCTCAGCATTTGACAAACTGTTATCCCACCAACCCTCCCTCAGATAACCCGAGAGCTGCACACTTATTTAACGGTCTCACACATGCTGTTGCTGTGTGAATGTGCTGTATGTATGCAGGGGATTTCCCGGAGGATATCTGGTCACACGCACGTCAGGTCAGTGACAAACATAATTGTGGACGGCGGCGGCGAATGATCAGATCCAAGCCAGACATCCAAATGGACCAGCACTCCAGAGTCTCTTTCTTCATGGAAGGCAGACTGCAAAGACAGAAAAGAAAATCTAATCATTTGATGATTTCAGGAATTCATTCAAAGTCAAGGTTATGCAGCGCGCCCAACAAAGTTTGAATGGGAGAAAATACGATGCGAAAGTGTTAAAACTGTTGGATTCGGCTGCTACTAAATTGAGGTCAGACATTAATTAGATAATGCTGCTGCCTAATCATATAACAGATTCAGGAAAGAAAGACATGCCGACCTAGAGGTTAACAGCATCGTTTACTGTACTTGAATTATGTGTGGGGATTAGATCATGCCTTTTACTTTTTCTTCTTTATTTGCATTCGTAGATTGCCCCTTTTTGTGCACTCTGGAGCTAAATACACATACAGTACATGAATACCTCTCAGCGGCCCTGGCATTACATGTATTATTAAATATAAAATTGGCTCGGAGACGAGCTGTTGATGGAGAACTCACTTCCACTGTACTACAGTTTACCATTGCTTTGACCTTTGTCCTTTACTGTCCTCTGAACTCATTTCCCCCCCACCCTCTCTCTGTCTCTCTCTCGCTCTCCCTCGTCCGGTTTGCGTTATTATTATGTAGTGCAATCCAATGGATGTTGATGTGGGGCTGTAGTGTAACGGTGATAATGTATATATATATATCTATCTAGTCTATCCTATCTATATATTATAAATACATATTTCATTCTGTTATAGATATATATGAGTCTTTCTCTTCTTGCTCCTTTGTGGGATAGGAGATTATTGTGGGATTTTTCGCATCTATGAATAGATCCTGGGGGGGGGAAAGGTGAACCAGCATGACCTATGGGCTGCCACCCAAGACCCACCCCCTCTCCCAGTTCTTCCCTGGGAAGACCTCCCCCCCTCCTCCTCCTCCTCCCCGTGGGCGGAGTCACGCACAGACACATGTTTACAAGTTTACAACTATTCAAAACTCTATTTCACTTGCTATCTCAACATTTGGTCCGTATTATTCACACTACACATTGCTTGAAATGATTAAAGTCACACATATGTATGCACGCTATAAGATGATGGAAGATTGAAGATTGTGGACGGAGATTACAAGAAAAAAACCAAAGAAATTTTACTCGACATCAACTAGGCGCCTGCCCAAAACAACACGTCGTTTCAACCAATTAAAATTACTGTTTCCAATACGGTTTTTTATATTGTGATAAATTATTGCTACGACTTGTATACATTTTTTTTCATGCTGCTAATTAAGTCTGTAAAAAAACAACCAAAAACAACAACTCATATATATATATATATATCTTAACTATTTCACTACAGTTAAAAAAAAAACACATGAAAACAAAATGCGAATTACGTTCTGCAATTAAATATGCATTTATCCGACGTGTATTGCGCAACGTGCGTACAACTTTTGGTTTGCATTGACTTACTTGTTTTATTATGTTGTTATATATGCCATGTGTCTTTAAAAAATAATAACATATACATAACTAAACCAGCGGCGTTATTTTCGTTCACGCGTACGATTATTATATTATTGCCATATATATATTAAAGAAAATTACCACCCAACTTGTTGTTGTCCTCCAAAGATCGGAAGTAGTAGTATAATAGTGTATGCAAATGAGGGAGTCGGGGCTTAGCCCAGCGCTCCCTGGGAGCCGCCCTTCATTCACCACATGGTCACATCCAGCTCAGTACTACTACTACCACCACCACTACGCTACTACCACATGGTTAGTAGGATCCTTCATCTTCTTCTTCTGGACTACATACATTCTTCTGCAACAACTTATGTGTTGTGTTGCTTTATGTTTTTGTTTTTCTCGCAGACCACCGACCACCACAGTGCAGCAGCAGGAGCAGCACCACCACCACCACCACCACCACTACTACAGTACTACTACACTACTACTACTACTACAGTACTACTACTACACGGTAAGTGGGCACAAGTGAGTCCCGATGGTGGATTACTGTTGTTATTGTAAACTATCGCGCTTGAAAAAGCAGAAACCTGTTGTTGTTTGGAGGGGATTTCTATGTATGCGCGGCGGCGGCGGCGGCGGTGGTTGGCGCGGAAAAGTGAATCCACCCCCCCCCCTCTCTCCTCGCTCACACGCTCGCGCTCACTGTTATATACATCCAGTGGATTCTTGTGTTTTATCGGAAACAACTGAATGTTGTGCAGTGTTTTAGTTTTATATTCTATTTCTCTGCGGGTGGTGGTGGTGGTTGTTGTGGCGGCGGCGGTGCTGCTGCTTGTGCTGCGAGGCGCATGGTCGCTGGGGGGAGAATGGGGGAGATTTGAAAAGCGTGTCGAGTCAAGTGGCGACTTTACTTTCAGTGAACAAAAACCACTTGGTCGTTGGTAGTGATAGGATAATAAAGTACGCGCGTTAGCCACGCCGCGGGTTTCGGTGCGGGTCCCGCCGTTTTACTATGTGCGGTGGCGGCCGCTCGCTCGCGTTAAAAGTGTTTCCCTAGAACAAAGCGGGCGGCGGGCGGCGGCGGCAGCACATGGGTCCGCAGCAGCAGGCCCCGCTGCCGCTAACCATGCTAACGATGCTAATCATGCTAACAATGCTAACCTCGCGCGCATGGCGGGTCTCCTCGCTCCACCACCACAAGTCCGTTTGAGCCGGTTTATTATACGTTATTTTCAGAGGTTTACCCACTGCACACTGGCCCGTGTGCTAATGTATACAATACACAATTACATTAAAAACGCGCCGCCGACAATAATAATTATCATTAGAGTTTAAACTGCCCCCCAACCCCCCCTCCACCCACCCACCCCAAGTGAGAGATGGCCAAGCTAGCGTCGTGGAGCTACTACATACTGCTACTAGCATAGCGTAGCAGTATGCTGTGCTACGTGAAGCACATTGAAGCACATTAATGCGCTTCCACCCCCCACGTATATACTTGATAACGACAATAATAATGATAATGTTGATGATAATGCGTCTTTCGCACGGCTATAGTGTGTTTAGCGGTCTGTGGCCACCGTTATCGTTGGCTTGTTGGCCGCCGCGGTGGCTAGGCTAGGCTAGGCTAACACATGGTGTGTGTGTGTGTGTGTGTGTGTTGCAGTGTTTTCATGTGTGGGATTCCGCTCGGTTGTTACTAGTGACCCCGCCAGCCCCACCGACACTACGTGTGATTAAAAAAATAAATAAATAAAAAACACCACAAAGTGTGTACGTTGCGCGCCTCCTCGCCGAATTACGCAATCGCGACGGGTAACGGACCAATGGCGATGATTTATTATTAAAACTGTAAACGGCAAAAATGCGGACTCCGTGGCGCCATGTTGGTGTGTGTGTGTGTGGGGGAGGGGTGGACGAGTGTCACAAACAGTGCTTACAGTGCAGGTAGTCTTACAAAATCTACTGCAGTGCAGGCACTTTCAGCACTGTTGTGACACTGGTTGAATTCCCACACACACACACACACACACACACATCATGAGCAGGTGCTTGCAACTGGTGCTTATGCTAAGGTGCATCTAGTGCAGATAGTGACGTAGACTAGCACCTACTGCCCTAAGTGCTCCTTCTGGCATAAGGGGCTAGAAGTCTCATCTGTGCCATGCGCCCGCCCCGCCCCCCCCCCCAATTCGCCCATTGTATCCAGCGGTTCACTGCTAGTTTTGCGTAGTTGCGCTGCAAGAAAATTGAGTTGTGCAAATCTATGCAAAACTGACAGTGTACTGCATCTCTGCAAAATCCGAAGTCCCACCATGTTGATTATTGACTTGATTAATTAATTGATTGATAGGATGGCGGATGTGTTCACAACCTGTTGCGGCTGGACTTTGTGGAAACACGTGAACAAGAGTTCCGGCAGTATTAAAGTGCTTATAGTGCAGGTAGTACTATGCATTTCTACTGCAGTGTGAGCACTTAAAGTACTTCTAGACACATGCTACGCTCGTGTGTGTGTGTGGACAGCGGTGGACCACATTCTTATGGACATTGTGGGTCTCTGGTTAGTTTTGCTGGTTTGCTTTCAGCTTTTGAACGCTCACGCTGTGCAAATCCATGCAAAACTGATCGTGGAACCGATATCAGTCTCGCCCGAAGACCATCCCGTTTCTGTGCAGGTTGGGAAAGGTGTCAATGCTCTGTGTTGCTATGGTATTGCACTTGTCCCGGCCTGTTGAGGACACGGGGAACGTAGTCACCTCCGATACACCGGCCACTACCATCATATCGTCCACCATGATATCTGCTGTGAAAACGGTGAAAAGTAAGCTTTGTCTGTTGATGATTGGTCACATGTTGGTTTAATTAATAAATCGTTAATTATTGTTATTGGGAGTTTTTTGTGATGTCAAACCTGTAGAAATTAAAATAAAGTGTGAAATACACATACTTGTTTTGTCTTATATTCGATGTGTGTATGAATGTGTATGCCACGATAAACACATTTTTGCGTTTGACTTTATTTTTGTTCGATGGTTTTTTGAAGTACAATTATTGGTTGTATCACTAGTTCTGCTAAGTAATGTCAGCCTAGGCATGTATATGGCTGTAGGAAACATTTACATAATGTAATTTGCGTAAACATTTGTGCAACCACTTTGATCACTATCATGTTTTTATTAGTAATTTGGCAAATGCTTTTATCCAAAACAGCTCCATTATGTGCCTAGAATCAAGGACAACCACACAGGCCTAAATCAAAATAAATGCCCCCAGAATTGGGAAGAAAGGAGATTCTGTAATAGTTAATGTAATTAATGTCTGCAGCAAAGTGCTGTACAGCCAACAAGGTCACAGCTAAGATGACCTGAGGCCCATGAATCACAAATGCATGTGGAAACTGCAAAATTATTACGAATTTTAAGAATTTCTCTACTGATCTTGCTACATGTACCTGGAGTGAAGCAAAACTTGCATTTGAATATATATTTTTTTCAGGGCATTCTGACCAGAAATTGTAGGTGTAAATTGAACCATGGAATAATTATAATTGGGCACATTGGTATTGAATTAAAAACGTTCTCAGCCTCACATTTCAACATGTTTTTTTTCATAAACATTATCCTACCACTGAATTGTGTGAAAAAGAAATCGGTAAGAACAACCCGTTTCCAGCAGGGGGAAGTGAATACACAGTTAAAAATGATTCCTGCCACTGACGATGGTTATGAAATAAAGTCAGTGTTTTTATTGTCACATATACTTCATAACACAGGGCCAATCTGAACAGTGACACACTTGTGCCAGGTTGCATAGCAATAGAATAAAACGATAGAGAAATAAACAGTAGAATAATACAAATAAAGTAACAGATTTACAGTAAGTAAATCCTAGGAGAAGTATAAAAATATAGATGAGATAAGATAAACAATTTGGCAATAATTGAAGTGTAATAAAAGGGTAATAATAATGGTAAGAGGAAGTATTGCACATGATATAAAGAGTATAAAGAGTATTAAGAATATTGCACATAATGATGAAAGCATGTAGCATGGTAATATTGCAAGGATAATATTGAGAAGAAGTATTGCACATGACATTAAGAATATTGCACATATATATGCATTGATACTATACACATAGCCTATAATCAATAACCAAAGTAAATATGACAGACCTATATGAGACTTCGGTTGTGGTTGAATAGTCTTTTTTCTCTTAGAAAGGTTCCTAGCTGAATGAAATGACCCAGAAGCATGTGAGTGGCAGCCATGATAAGAGTTGCTGGTCAAATTCTCTAAATGCTGTGGAAAGGTGTGCCAATGCTTCCTCTCCTATCTCCTTTATATATGGCAGGATAGGATAGGGCACACTGGACCATCCTTTACGAAAGGAAAGGAGATAATGCCACAATTCCTTGAGGCAGCACCATTCGGCCGTTCACGAATAATACAATTAATATGTAATACATTGGGATTCAAGCATTCTCAATGTGATGTAATTTCACTTTTGTGAATGTTATACTGGGAGCCCTTATTCCTTTTTTATTGCAATTCCACTCTTGGTAATTAATTCATATTTTACACTGGTTTGTCCACGTTTTTATAGCCTGCGTGAAACAACACACAGCAAAAAACGCATCTAACGCATATCTGGGCTTTTTGTAGTCCATCTTCGGGTCAACATCCAGAATCAGAAACAGCTTTATTGCCTTAGTTTTTGCAAACAAGGAATGTGCTTTTGTGCAATTGGTGTCGAACATTGAACATTGAACATTAAAGAGAGTAAAAACATAGAAAGCACAAAAAAAAAAAAAAAAAAATACATATAAATGTATATAAAATATAATCCACCATTGCCTAGTTACATATCCTAGTGTAAGTGCAGTCAGAATCTCATAGCAGCACAGTTGTCTTTTTCTAGGTCCTTATGAATTCTCCTTCACATCTTTCCTTGACCTAACGGTGGGGTTAAGGTTAGGAAAAGACATAGGGCATATTTTTTTGCATTGCTCGACCACAGCCACCGCGTTGCCATGCGATTGCTTTATGCGTATTATTCCTATCATTCATTTTCCCCCATGTGAAATCATTAGTGGCGTGTAAACAAGTTGAATGCTCCCCAACTGTCCGCACACAAAAGGCATTTTGTCATTTTTGTGTTCTTTAATCGAACGGTTAGATCCATTCACACAAGAGTTCACCTCATTATTCTACACCCTTCTCCCGCCCACACACCCCTCCCTTTGCACTTGACAGTACAAGATAAATGGGAGGCATCCAGAGAGGACATGAACTCAAGAGATGCACATTTGTGCCTGTCATCACCGCACGATTGCTCCAGCAACCTCTATTTACTTTGAAGTCCCGTATCGCCTCAGTGAGAAATACAAAGATGCACAGTTGGGGGCTGCCAGGTAAAGCCTTGCACAACACAATGTTAACGAAGAAGACTGGAGGTGATGAGCCTGAAATATGTACCCTATAGTATGTACCCTATAGTACGTACCCTATAGTACCCTGCCCTCACTTTGATAAAATATCGCAGTTGCAAAAAACTAAAAACCTAGCATCCATGAGCATTTCCATTGCGAGAGCAAGAGCAAGGCAGCACTATAGCAAGGTGAGAGGTTCGATTGCCACTCAGGGACAACCTTGCCATTAGCAGATACAAACACAACACAAAACATATTTTTCTGGGCTTCGTGTTGTTTGTCTTATTAGTGAGTTACTCAAAGTGAAGGCTGGGCCACGCTTGCAGCCGACAGACTAGAGCTCAATGGAGACCATTCTCAGAGCACAAATCGCGAGGCGTTGCTCTCTGGCAAGAGGCGTTGTTGTGCTCCGAACATGATTGTGTCTTCTGTCTAAGATCCACAACAGGCCAGCTGTAGACTATGTGTAGGGTTAGGGTTAGCTGAAGCATCCCCACACCTCTCACTAGTAGGGACCCGCCTTCATTTGACGCTCAGTAGCACCAATTTATTTCCCACCTATTTTTGGGGGGGATTTTGCCCTAACCTCCTGTACTGTATCGCTATGTAACCTGGCACAAGAATTTCCTTCGGGATAAATAAAGTTCTATTCTATTCTTTTCTATTCTACACAATGTAACCAGGGTTTACGGGAAAGCAAGATGAGTGACGAGGAGAGCTATTATCTCCTCTACTGCTGGGCCTACAGTATGCACAGTATACACAGCATACAGTAATAGTATATATCATCCCTTGTTGTTTCCCGCCGTTCCCCGCCGTCGAGTTCCAAGTCTGACATGACATTTGAAGCGAGCGACTAATTGTTAACAGTGTGAGTGACAGCCAAACCGCGAAAGACGATCCACCCCGGCCGGCGCGGTGATGGAGCGATAGCAAGGCTGATGATGCCCACGCAGCTTTGTGCCGACTGTGTGTGTGTGTGTGTGTGTGTGTGGTGGTTGGATACAGTCGGCCTAGCACTCTGATGTGCTAGCATATACATAGGCCTATATTATATATATATATATATATATACATATTACTGATTGTTTTCCTTATCACAGCCCACCGCTGGGGCCAACAATAGTGACCCCTGATCGTGATCAGAACGTGATTGGCTGGTGGTGGTTGGTGGTGGTGTTGGTAGCCGGTAGGGGTGTGGGTGGGGGAGGGGGGGCGTATTGTGTCTGGTGGAGGCGGTTATTTTTGGTCCTCGTTCTAACTGCGGTAGTTAGTTAAATATGCGAAGGGGGATCTTGTCTGTGTCGGTGTGTTATGTCCCGGGGGGATTGTTGTGGGGGGAATTTTTTGCTCACAGACAACGTGCACCAAAAAAGTCCTTTGTCAGCCATGTTGCTGAGGCGGCAGCAGCCCCAGCGCGGTTGGCATTCAAAACCGAGGGATAGGGGGAGGGGGGCGGGGGTCTGTCCGTCCGACTCCTTGGGCCGACCTCTGAGTTAGCCACCACGGGTCCGCACCGCAAACTTTGCGTGTATTCTGTTTCCTAGTATGTGTATGCCATGACAAACACCCAGCTGTCAATTTATGCTAATGCCCCGTTTGAATTAGCCAGGGAAAACAGTTCACTCTATGGCCAGGTTGGTCACGTTAATCACGTTCCTTTGCGCCAAGGCACTTGTGCTGACTGGCGTGTCTTAGATAATATAACAGCTACGCGAGGCATGGACAGAATTCAAAAGTGCACAATGTAATTTGCACATTGGCTGCTCATCTGTATATTACTCTCGTGAAACATAGGCCTTTTACAATTGTCCACTATCCACTATTCCCGTGTTAATGTGTGCATTAATGAGAAGCTATAGCGTTAACGCTGCGATGCTACGTTGGTTCTGCTCGCTGCTGATATAACTGGTATCACTGCCTGTGCTCCGGTCTTTTGTCGCACTTCAGCACACAGGCTGCTAGCGGCCAAGATATGTGTTAAGGTTCTACATATTAGTACGTGTGTATCCCTTCACGTGACTCAAAGAACCTCAAACACAGGCACATTTGCCATTGACATGTCTCCGGTTATAAACCTAACCCCTCTCCACTGCAAGAGACGTCAAAGACATGTTAGATGTTGCATTCTCTTTGTCTTTAAGGTGGTAATCTCAAAGATTTCCCTTTCGTGCTCTTTGGCGACAGCTATGGCGAAAATTGTTATTGCGTCCAAACAGTGTCGCAGTGTCAGTCCGGCAGTTGTTAAATGGCGGATACTCTGTTCACTCATTCAGTGATAGATTTTACAGACTTAACAGACATATATTTACAAGAAAATGTTTGAGATTACCACTTTAACTTAACATTTGTACATTTAGATGACTACATTGAGTTAGACCGTCACCTCACCATTGTAAATCCCAAACTGAAATATAAGGTGGGTGAAATGTAGGCCAGTTGAGTAAAGAAGGAGGGAGCTTGAGACGGTCGGCGGGGGTTGATCCTGTGCTCAGTGTGGAGCACGGAGGGGATAAACCGCACACCAAATCTGCTGTTTAAACACACACTGTGCGGCGCGGTGAAGAGTGTCCTCGTTTTGTGGTGTTACCTGCAGACAATCAATCAATCTCACCCTCTATTTTCCTCGGCGGTAAATGGCGCCACTGAGATAAAGAAGGCACAGAGAGAGAGAGAGAGGAGAGAGAGAGAGAGAGAGAGAGTGTATATATTCCTTATCTCATTTTACAGATCTCCAGTGCTACTGCTGCTAGATGGGTCTGGCAGAGGTTCCAGCTTTGCAGATGTTAATGCACCAACTGCTGCAAAGCCTGTTCGCCCTTGGCAGGCACACGGAGTCGGTTCTGGCCCGAAAGCTCAGTGGCGTATCGGCTCTTGCGAAATGGCGATGGCTGTCTTCATTGACAATTGTTCATGTATTGTGAATACAGCCTTGTTCTTCCAACCAATATTAATACTATCTGGTATCTTGTATATAGGCCGGCGTCCAAATTATTCAATTTTTTTTGGATTCCAAGAGCCGTCTCTGGTGGAGAAGAATTGAGCTCTCTCTCTCTCTCTCTCTCTCTCTCTCTCTCTCTCTCTCTCTCTCTCTCTCTCTCTCTCTCTCTCTCTCTCTCTCGTGCTCCCTTGGTGTTGACTTGTGGAAAAGGCCACGCAGGGCGAATGCTAGTTTAACATCTGTGTGCAGTCTATCAGTATTACACGATTTGAAAATAGCCAAAGTCTACCATCTGGGGTCTGGCTCACACTCAACGAAAGTGATGACCGGAGGCGAGTGAAACTACCCGCAACGTTTCTAACCGTGTGTTCACTCAGACCTCGCTCTCACATGCATGCGTGCCCAGATATAGGACTTAACAGGGTATCCTCGTCGGTCGAAATTAAATAATAAGAAATGAGTAAAATGCCAAATATCTCCTTTGTTTACTGTGTTGGCAACGCCTGCGGGGTTAGTGTTCGTCCAGCCCCAGCGGAGAAGCCAGGAATGCCAAATGACAGCACAGCTGGATGACCAAGAGCCAGGGAGCGTAGCCATTTATTGAGGAATTTTAAGTAACTCTCCATATCCACAATGTTAAGGACTTCCAAGAGTGTCTGAAAGGACCAAAGTGGCACAGTAAATAACAGCCCAGTGTGTCATTTATTGCATTGCGGGGGACAATGCTCAAAATGCGGGCCGATCGTCACGCATAAAACTCACATGGATTAAAAACAGAAATTCAAAATGGGAGGGGATTCAAAGAATGCACGTCGAGTCTTAATGAACTAATATCTTTTATGTTTTTGTCTTACAGCACTACAGTTTCGTCTTTTTCGTCTTGCTAATCAGATATGTGTGACAGGCGGGTTGACTTGCGCATTCAGAAGGCAACGGATGAATCATTTCATATCTCTAGGCTAACAAGAATGTGTCAATCTAAATTCTTCTACACACTACACACGTTTCTGATTGTTCCCATATCTTCTCCGAATGGAGAAGATATTGCTGCCTCTATTGTAATGTAGCTTGACAAAAACAAATAAATCAAACTTCATACAAATGTCACATGCAGTAAATATAAACATACCCATATATTCACACTTTTTCCCCCCCTTATTCTCTGTAGCCCAAATCACTCAATCACTTCCAGCACCTCCAGCTAAATACTTGCCTGATTGGTAATTAACCCGCAGATGTGCTTTATACTGTATATAACAAGAGAGTTTAGAACAAAGAACGGCGAATGGCTGGGAACGCCGAATAAATTCAAGCCTTTCTTATGTTTCATAATGGCGACGCAAAACGCGGGCTTAGCCTTATCGCACTCAACGCATTCCAGTCGTGCTCTATCAAAGGACGCGAAAAGCCCTCCCTTCTATCCCCTTCTCGCTATGAATCATTACTCGTCAATCCCGGGCCCCTCTTCCATTTCAACAGGTTTTTTAGCCGCGGAATCCTCAGTTGTCTCATGTCAGACGATAATCTGTTAGCAGCAGTGTATACGCTAGTGGCACGTCCATCATGTTGGCGAATGGGAATGGGTGCATGTGGACCCGTGGTTGGAAGTGATTGTGCTTTTAACACTGACACGCGTTTCCTGCACCGGGGCGATTCTTCTTCTGTGCTGGGATGTAAACAATAAGTATCAGCGGAACAGTGCAGGGAGTGCTTTCTGCCCGGAGTCTCCTGACACATCCCTGGGCTTTGTATCTCTCTCTCTCTCTCTCTCTCTCTCTCTCTCTCTCTCTCTCTCTCTCTCTCTCTCTCTCTCTCTCTCCCTCTCTCTCTCTCTCCCCTCTCTCCCTCTCTCTCTCTCTCTCTCTCTCTCTCTCTCTCTCTCTCTCTCTCTCTCTCTCTCTCTCCCCTCTCTCTCTCTCCCCCTCTCTCTCTCTCTCTCTCTCTCTCTCTCTCTCTCTCTCTCTCTCTCTCTCTCTCTCTCTCTCTCTCTGCACGCACAGTGTGAAAGCCTTGACACGGAGTACTCTGGGAAATAAAACATTGTTCTGTGAGAGGAGTTATTGGCAGCAGAAATGACACAAATTGATTTCCTGCAAGGGAAACCAACGCAGGGGAGGATGACATTGCGCTCTTAGCAGCTGTTCATTAATGAATAAATGGTCAGGGGAGGAGGCAACGAGATCTTGCACAACGCTGACATTGAAAGAAGGCTAGTGTATACAGTCTATTGGCTTGCATTGTGCTGCTCCCGATGGATGGACTTATGGCTGTGATCACTTAAAGTCGAATGCTTGTTATGATGTGTGAATGAACGTTACGGCGTGAAGTAGTTGAAAAGTCGATTGGTGGCAACATCGGCCTACTGGCTAGTTGTCATTTCAAGATTCAAGAGACGTTTTGATGAAGAGTTGCCGTTGAAAAAGTACAAATCTGGAAGCCGTGATCGCAGCAACAATCAACAACAACACCTAAAATCCACTTCGTAACCACAAAGAGTTGGTGGCAGTGAAATCTGAATCCGCTCAAACTTCACAAATCGGAGCTGGGAGCGGTTATCTGTCACGCGTGCAAATTGACGACTTGACTGGTTGACCCCCACCCACTCGCCTGTCTGTCTGTCTGTCTGTCTGTCTGTCGATCACATCTGCTTGTCCTGTAGGCGATGTCAAAGCAGCCAGCTGGGACCGCAGAGCAGACACACACCGCTGCCTACCACCGCGGATGAGTTGTTTGACAGAAGTAAACTAATATTTCCTTTCAAACGCTATCTATTTCAGTTCATTCCAAAATGTCTGTGGGGCAATTGTGAATTTGTGTTTAGGGTGGGGACCGCATATCACATAATTTCTAATTTTATCATGCTCCGTGTTGGGGAGACATACACACAACCAGATGACACTTCTGCTTGTGTAATCATGGAATACATTGAGTGCTCAACGAGGGTGTGTGTGTGTGTGTGTGTGTGTGTGTGTGTGTATGAGTGTCTGTGGGTGTATGGGGGGCGGGCGGGTGGGGGGGGTTGATATGCTGTTTTAAGACAGTTTTGACAAGGAACGAGGCAAATGCTGTCAGTTGAGATCCTAAAAGATGTTCAGTGACTCTTGCGCCCAAGAGACAGCCATCCTCGGCACATTTGGTGAGACACCGAAGGCTGCTGGGATGTGACTCATGGGTTGTGCCAACGCAGGCGGGGGCTAACCTCTAGTCATGGGCTACACCAACGCAGGCAGGGGGTTAACCTCTGTGCTCATGGGCTACACCAACGCAGGCAGGGGGTTAACCTCTGGTCATCAGACTCATACAACAAACAAACAACTGAGATCTTCCCCGCACTTGCGATAGTGTAAGGATGACGATAGATGCAGCATGAAGTCTTTCTTATTCAAAGGGAATTACATTTATAAAATATGCAAAGTCTCAAGACTTTAGAAAGACTGTAGAGTCCTGTACACATGTAATTACTTATATTGAATGACAAAAGTATTGCAGGAAAAATGTGGTGAATTACAAGTACAAATGACACCGTCGTGTTTGTCCTTGAGAGATAGTTCTATTTTCTCCCTGTAATCCACCTGGCGGGCACATACATATTCCCAGTTTGTTAGGGGTTCAGGCCCCCTCACCACCGTGTCACTAATAATTATGCATCTGCAGCCTCCGTGACAGATATAGAAACATTAGAGGCCTATTTTTAGGGAGGACAACAGCACACTAAGCACGGATATCGCGTTTCAATAGAAAGGAAACGCGATGCGAATGTCAATATGAAGAAAAAATTTGAAATGACATGGAGATATTGTGCCGACGAAGGAAGAACGTTGAATTATTAGGGATATAATTAGTTGGCGCTTTAGGATTAAGGATTTCAGTTTGAGCTCAAGCACGCGATGGATGTATTGGAATAAAAAGAATATGCTTCAATAAACATGTAGGACTAATGTTGCAAACATATATACGTAAATATATACATTACATTTGGCAGATGCTTTTATCCAAAGCGACTTACAAATAGTACATTTGTATATATATTTGTATATATATATACATATACCTAACCTTATATATTATACATATATTTATATATATATATATATATATATATATTTGGGGGTATTTTATCCCCTACTCATATTTGGGATTGTAGCCTATGTATGTTTGAACATGGAAGACTTTGTGGTGTTTCAAACTTGTCGAAGTACTTTATATTATATTAAAGAATTTCTGCACTTTTCTCTCATTCCAAGGGCTTCCAGCAGTCAGATGCAGGACATTGAATGTGTTGTTCTTGACGAGGGAGTCTGGGAATTGTCCCAATGTTACTTCTGCGCTATTATCTGCCGCTAGGTTTCAGGCAAATTAGACCAGCGGTCCCCGAGGGCTTGGGACCCTAGCTTGTGTGTTGGCGGACCAGCGTTCTCACACCATGTCCCGGCTGTGATGGAAATGCACTTTAATCAGCTGGAAATGCATAACCCTCCATTGGCTTGTTCCTATTTCAAATGACAGAATTTCACCCGACAGAATCTTTAACTTTTTTTCCAATTTAGCCACCAGTGACACTTGGAGTCGGAGACATGTGTAAGCAGAAATGGAAATAAAAAGAAAATCAATAGTTGTATTCTGTTCAGTATTGTTCTCCCAACAAGGCTATTTGCACAGACAAGCGCTACCGCAAAATACCACAAAGGGTGAGAAAGACTGTGTGGTCCTACCAAACAAACCATCTTATCACAAATACAGAAGTGCTATATATTGCTATTGTTTACACGTGTGGCAGGCGTACACACTTAATGCTCTTGGGCATAATTGCTCAAATTTGGACAAATTGTATTGCTAATGTTTTTAGTGAAGCCAGGAGCGGTGGCTACAATGTTTGATCACCAAGACCCCTATTGTCCTTTAAGATTGTGGAAAAAAAACCCCATTTGTGATTATGAAGATTATAAACACAAGTCCCCATCTGATATCTGATAGAGTCCGTCTTTGTGTCTTGTCCCTCTGCTATGGGGGACAAAGCAAGACAGGCAACACACAAGACACAGCCTTCCCTGTGAAAGGAAGGGGGGGGGGGGAAAGATGCCACCAGAGCACTGCGAGGAGATCCTCGATGGAAGTCAATTTTGGTTTAATAAAGCAGCACATATCTGAACCTGGCTCAATCCCGCGACGGTGGCTGTCGCCCACAATAGGAGGCAGCCAGTAGCAGTAATAGCCAGGCTTTCTGCTGGATTCTTACTTCTTGGTTCTGCACCGTGTGCAATTGGCAATAGGGGTTGTTCGGAAATCAGTCGTGTTCTCAAAGTTGCCTGTTGCATCGTAGTGACAATTATGCCAATATCCACCACTTAAAAACCAGACCGATTAGGGAGGGCTGGCTTGCACACAGACACACACACAGACACACACACAGACACACACACACACACACACACACACACACACACACAAAAGGGGAGAGAGAGGGAAGAGAGAGAGAGGCGGGAGAGATGGGAGAAAGAGGGGGGAGAGGGGGGAGAGAGACAGGGGAGAGAGAGGCAAAAGAGAGGGGAAGAGAGGCGGGGGGGAGAGGGGAGAGATAATGAAGAGAGAGAGGGGGGAGAGAGAGGAGGGAGAGAGAGGGGAGAGAGAGGGAAGAGAGAGTGGAGAGAAACAGGGGAGGGAGGGCAGAGAGAGGGGAGCAGGACATGAAGGGCTTTCGTCAATCTTGTATCCTCTCGCGGCGCTAATCTACAGGCCTTGTGTGTTCTCTATGAGAGTGATTGAGCACTGGCTTTAGATAGGAATTGATCGTGTAAGGGCCTTAACAATGAAAAGCCCTTGGTATTCTGGCAGCAGAGGAGGAGGAGGTGGTGGTGGTGGTGGCAGGGGTGGTGGCGGCGGTGGTGCTGTCATACTCTAGGATACTGTTGTCAGTGGACACAACGGGCCACTGCTGCGTGAATGCATTGTCCGGCGGACTTGGTCTGAGGAGCAGGGCAAGGTCCTTGATTTGAGTAATGCCGGGCGTCTAATTGGGTTGCATTGATCCGGGCCCCTGCGCCTGTTCATGACCCAGCAGTCTTGATAAATGCCCAGCCTGTTTGGTTTCGCTAACATATATATATATATATAAAAATAAATGACCGAGCGGAGCTATGCGGCAGCCCGATGGACCGCCTCCAGCTCCGACCCAGGAGGAGGAGTAGGAGGAGGAGGAGCAGGAGGAGGAGGAGGAGGAGGGGTGTTCACCACCTGGAGGGAGATTTGTTAAAGTGGACATATTGTGCCACCAGGTGTGTGTGAGTGTGATTAGCCATTGCAAGCTGTTTCACAATTGCCATGTGACTACCGTCTAGTGACATCACAAGTGGGAATGTCCAGCTACATGTACGCTGACTAGATCAGCTTATCTGTCGGTACAGTCCACTGGGTAGGCTGGTAGACTGATCTAGTCATCATACATCTAGGTGGACATTCCCACTTGTGATGTCACTAGACGGTAGTCACGTGGCAATTGCGACACGGCTTGCAATGGCTAATCACGCTCACACCTGGTGGCATAATAGGGGACCTTTAAAGGAGGGATTTAGGAGGACCAGCAGGAAGAGGAGGAGGAGTACGTGGGGATATCATTTGGTGACGCTCCTAGCTGCCATGTTCAAGGACCACCAAGGACAAAGTTGGCTGGAATTATGCATCATGACGACTTCATGATAATTTCTTCAGGTTCTGTATCCTTGTTATAACACACATAAGGGAAGGGGCAGCAGGGGGCAATTTAGGAGGAAATAAAACCTACCCATCCGTACACAACCACACAAATAAGAATGGGGAGTTTTGAATGGCACAACCAAAATGTCCTTACCTCATTAGCCAAGCCCAGCGCAGCGTTCATAACACCACGACGGGCATCATTTGTGATACTCGATTCAAAATCCAATTTGTTACAATTTCCCCTGTTATATACACATGTTTTATGTCTGAATTGAATATTGAAGCATTTAGTGACTCAAGTCTTGTATAATAGCCCTTTTCCATACACCATAGGGGCGGGGGGCTGTGTTGGGTTGTGGTTCGATCCAGTATTGGCTTGTCGTGTTCTCCGCTATAACTCCTCCACTCCTCCACACCTCAAACAATCAGAGGTTGACTCACCTAAACATTGTGCCATTTTTGTATCATGGTTGGAATATAAATATAAAGAATATTGAAACCAAGCTAGCTGCAGAGAATTCGTGTTTTGTTTACCAAGCACTGGACCGAGGGACTGTAGCTTACATGGTCGGACTCTTAACCAATGACAATTGCATGTACAGAAACGTGTGCCACCAAACTGAGCCCCAGTCAAACAACAGGTTGACCACTTTCACACCATATGATCAGTCCAGAGGACTCTTGGAAAGTCTTGGAAATGGAAAAGATTTCAACTTTGATCTGGCTCACTGCATGATTGATAGATCAGTATACCAGCCTACCCAGTGGACTGTAGCTGTAACTGGTAGGCTGATCTATCCACCATACAGCTGGGTGGACACTCCCACTTGTGATGTTATAAGCCGTAGATTCTGAAACCGCTTGGAATGACTAATCACACTCACACCTGGTGGTATAATAGGAGTCCTTTAACACATCATTAGTAAACATGAAGACTATTAGTAAATCATTATTGGACCATTAGTTAACTATTAATTAATAGTGCTTATTACCGCATGAACTAATGCTAATTAATGGTTAATTCATGTCCCCTTATTATAAATGTTTGGTGTATCCAATTAAGGCTTCCATTCTGGTGGTCCGACGTCACCTTGTCCCGGACGCACCTGTTGACCCCCAGCGTCACGAATTCCTTGTGGGCTCAGCTTAACTCCTGTGGCAGACACCTGATCACGAAATGAACGTGCGAGAGAGAGAGAGAGAGGAGAGAGAGAGAGAGAGAGAGAGAGAGAGAGAGAGAGAGAGAGAAAGAGAGAAAGAGAGAGAGAGACAGAGAGAGAGAGAGGAGAGAGAGAGAGAGAGAGAGCAAACTCATACCTGCCTACAGCAGCGTATTGATTTTCCACACGCGGTGATTCTTTATTATCCGCGTGTGATTATAGTGTTGTCGGCACTGCACATAATTTATATGAATTTGGGGCATTTGTTTCAGGTTGCCTCCAGCCGTTAGGGAAGGGAGTTGGCTTGGCGCACGTCTCTGTATGCCCCCGTTGACAGTTATTGCCCCGTGCCATAGCAATTTACAAGTGCGCTGCCTGTTAGGGTTTATTTATGGATGGGCTTCTCGATTTATACCATTTATACATTGACACGTGCTGCCCCGCGAGCCTGTTGGTTCATTATGCTGCGCTCCAGGGCCCTGGCTGGGGGAGGGGAGGGGCAACACTTACACGATGGCAAAGCCTAGTCAATGTATCTTGTGGGACGGCGGTAGGAAGACGAATGAACCTCCGATGGGGAATAATAATAATAAAGTCGCAGAGCGGGCTCTCCGATGCATCTGGACTGTACTGCTCATGCAGGAGACGGGGGGGAAACAATAATATTCATTAAAGTGTAAGAAGCAAAGTTCATATCATTCATAACTTTGGTGTTTAACATTCTACATATATATTCAATTTATGTAATTTCTCTGCAGTCCGTTCAAGATCTTTAGTCACATACACATACAGGATATGCAGTAAAATGAAAAGTGATGCTCAGCAGATTGTACAAAATAATACTAAAGATGACTTGAATTGGAGGGATCAGAATCAGAATATTTACAATATTTACAGTAAAAAGACTAGCAGGAATGAGAAACATGAGAATAAATTAAGTACAGACCATTATGTCTGCATGTATGTATGTAGTTCTGTAATAAGTTATGTAGTGAAGTTACGTGAGTGCATGTACTGTGTACTAACTATTTCTGCATTTGTGTGAGTGTTTGCATGGGAGGGGCAGTGGGGGGCTGGTGAGGTCAGAGTTCACAGTCCTGTGTGCATGTGTGTATGTCGTTGTTTGTTGTTCGTTGGTGGTGAGGATCCTGCATGATCCTGCAGGCTCTGGTTCGACATCTCCTGGAGTACAAGTCCTATGTATAAAGTCATGTGCCTGTTCAAAACGTACACACTCGACTCTGCACTTCCTTGGGTCTTCAGCAGTATACCGCCAGCCAGTGCAGTGCCCGCTCTGCGCCTGTTCAGAATGGTCAGATTGTTTGCAGTTTTCTCGACAGCTCCTCATCCAAACTGTCATGCACAATCACTGCACTTCCTTGGTCCTCACCAATACACCAGCCAGTGTAGTGCCCGCTCTGTGCCTGTTTCAGAAACGGTCCAGTTGTTTGCAGATTTCTCGAGAACCCCTCATCCAAACTGTGTCATGCACGACACTGCACTTCCTTGGGTCCTCACCAATACACCAGCCAAGGGTGAAGTTGAACGGATGAACGGTTGTTGAATTACAGATGTATGGTCCATACACACATACCGACAGAGAGTCCTTCATTGAAGTTAGACGCTCGAGTGGGTGCTTGTTTGAGCACCGATGCCAAAAAGGGTGCTTGACTCGCTACTTGGCGCCCAACTGCTGATCAGCTCACCGCCAGGTGTAGAAGGACACACGGTTCTCTAACTCGTGTCGAGGTTCCGACAAGGTCCTTTATTGAACCCTTTCCCTTTTCGGCACCACATGAATGTTTTTTGTGCTAACAGAATATCTGTATTCAATGTTTTTCTCTTTTACTGAATAGCACCAAATTCTTGTTGCCATGGTGTTTTCCTGGCCTATACCTGAAACAGAGACCACTGCTGTCAAACATAATACCACCAAGGGGAAACACGGGGAGAGCGAACGCGCAACACACTACTTTCACTGTTGATCTCTTACAAATGTGTGCATTTACTCAAACGATGAAAAAAAAACTAACACTGCATCGCCCCGAGACATGTTTGTTTCTATCACAATGCACAATTGCTAAAATGATGGAGTGCGTGCAATGACAATATATTCACAACGCTTGCCTTTGCTTCGGGCCTTTGCGGAATGAGTCCGACCTTTCTGACCGCACACCGAGCGGTTTTCCGTCGCAGAAGCGTTTCACCAGAACAAAGTTGAGGTTATACCATGCAGAACATGCCAGGGTGGCTATAGGTTGTTGTTGTTGTTGCGTTGCGTGTTGTGTTGTGTGATGAAAATGATCACATGTCAAATTAAGATGAATAATAAGGATTGTCAGGGAAATGTACAGCAGCAGCGGCGGAGGATGTTAGCACACACATCATCGACTTGGCGTCCAGACAGCAATCTGTCAAAAGCTTCCTGTTCGATGCAGGCATTATGCTACGGTGGATATATTATGTAAAGTTACAGTTACAATGTGTGTAACGAGTGGGCATGAGTGAATTACAGCAGCAGGAAATCTCCACGAATAAGTCTCACGGATTCTATGGCACTAAAGTACAACCGTGTGAAACCAAGTGTGTCCATTTCTAATTTCCACGTTCTAAGATTCCTGATTGTCAGGTTGCTAGGCTCATCAATCAGACAAGGCACCATGCGAACACATTTACCCTTGTGCTAAAAGTATAAAGTCTCACTTGCATACACTAGGCTATATATACAGTATACAGCCTTCATCTTTGCGTGCCATCAGTGCTTTATTATTGCGCTTATTTTGCTCCCTGAATATTAAATAATAAACGAAACTACATAATTAAATGAGTCATTTGTTGACTCATTTGTTTCCCTGCATTTGCATGAATGAACGGGGTCCTATGAGACAACAAAGAGGGATTATTTTTGGACGGACATTGCTGAAACAAAACAGACCCATTTTATTCCCAGCGTTGTGTTGTTGTGATTACGTTGTATGCAGGCCGGGCTCCTGTATTAAGTGTTGCTATACTGCCGAGCTGTGAGGCCCACCCACATGAAGGTGGTAAAGTGCCCTCCCCCAGGGGCCATCCGAAGGTAGGAGCATGCAGTAGGCTCCCACCGAGGGCCCAACACACAACACCGATGCAGTCGTATGAATGAGGGGAAATAAGACACAATTACACCCTCACTGTTGTTCCGCATAGTAGGACTATTTAGCCATTTAGCAGACAGAGTTTATATAGTACCTACCCCAGTGGACTGTAGCAACTGGTAGGCTGATCTATCCACCGTACTTCTAGGTGGACACCATTTACATTTACATTTACATTTAGGGCATTTGGCAGATGCTTTTATCCAAAGCGACTTACAAAGAGTATATTTGTTGAAGGAGAACAAGAGACTCAAGACCCACCTGTTCAGAGTTCACCTGGACTCTACATAACCCCCCCTCCTTAACAAGAGACTCAAGACCCACCTGTTCAGAGTTCACCTGGACTCTACATAACCCCCCTCCTTAACAAGAGACTCAAGACCCACCTGTTCAGAGTTCACCTGGACTCTACATAACCCCCCTCCTTAACAAGAGACTCAAGACCCAC
The DNA here is from genome assembly GCA_002895965.2 of Coryphaenoides rupestris. Taxonomy (NCBI): domain Eukaryota; kingdom Metazoa; phylum Chordata; class Actinopteri; order Gadiformes; family Macrouridae; genus Coryphaenoides; species Coryphaenoides rupestris. Next base: position 362,032 of record PIJE02000014.1, read on the forward strand.
CTGTTCAGAGTTCACCTGGACTCTACATAACCCCCCTCCTTAACAAGAGACTCAAGACCCACCTGTTCAGAGTTCACCTGGACTCTACATAACCCCCCTCCTTAACAAGAGACTCAAGACCCACCTGTTCAGAGTTCACCTGGACTCTACATAACCCCCCTCCTTAACAAGAGACTCAAGACCCACCTGTTCAGAGTTCACCTGGACTCTACATAACCCCCCCCAGCACTAACCTGCGTGTTTATATGTCTTAACATTTATTAATGGCACTTAGCATTGTTGTTCGTTCTCAGATGTTGTATCATGCTTAGAATTGCACGCCTGCCCAGCTACTTATGCAGGCAACTTGGCAATTATGAAACTCGTTCTATTCGTCTCGTAATATGAATGCTCTAAAACAGCTCTATTCTTATCTTCAGGTACCACAGTGATATATTGCTGCCTCTCCTTCAACAAATGTACTCTTTGTAAGTCGCTTTGGATAAAAGCGTCTGCCACAAATAGCCCAATGAATTCTGTAGAGATTAACGATGTGTATTAAATAGTGGAAAGAGAGATTAATGGGTGGGAGTGTCCACCTAGAAGTATGCTGGATAGATCAGCCTACCAGCCTACCCAGTGGACTGTAGCAACTGGTAGGCTGATCTATCCACCATACATCTGGGTGGACACTCCCACTTGTGATGTAAAAACCAGAGATTCTGAAACCGCTTGGAATGGCTAATAATAGGAGTCCTTTAACACATCATTAGTAAACATGAAGACTATTAGTAAATCATTATTGGACCATTAGTTAACTATTAATTAATAGTGCTTATTACCGCATGAACTAATGCTAATTAATGGTTAATTCATGTCCCCTTATTATAAATGTTTGGTGTATCCAATTAAGGCTTCCATTCTGGTGGTCCGACGTCACCTTGTCCCGGACGCACCTGTTGACCCCCAGCGTCACGAATTCCTTGTGGGCTCAGCTTAACTCCTGTGGCAGACACCTGATCACGAATGAACGTGCGAGAGAGAGAGAGAGAGAGAGAGAGAGAGAGAGAGAGAGAGAGAGAGAGAGAGAGAGAGAGAGGAGAGAGAGAGAAAGAGAGAGAGAGAGAGAGAGAGAGAGAGAGAGAGAGAGAGAGAGAGAGAGAGAGAGAGCAAACTCATACCTGCCTACAGCAGCGTATTGATTTTCCACACGCGGTGATCTTTATTATCCCGCGTGTGATTATAGTGTTGTCGCACTGCACATAATTTATATGAATTTGGGGGCATTTGTTTCAGGTTGCCTCCAGCCGTTAGGGAAGGGAGTTGGCTTGGCGCACGTCTCTGTATGCCCCCGTTGACAGTTATTGCCCCGTGCCATAGCAATTTACAAGTGCGCTGCCTGTTAGGGTTTATTTATGGATGGGCTTCTCGATTTATACCATTTATACATTGACACGTGCTGCCCCGCGAGCCTGTTGTTCATTATGCTGCGCTCCAGGGCCCTGGCTGGGGGAGGGGAGGGGCAACACTTACACGATGGCAAAGCCTAGTCAATGTATCTTGTGGGACGGCGGTAGGAAGACGAATGAACCTCCGATGGGGAATAATAATAATAAAGTCGCAGAGCGGGCTCTCCGATGCATCTGGACTGTACTGCACATGCAGAAGACGGGGGGAAACAATAATATTCATTAAAGTGTAAGAAGCAAAGTTCATATCATTCATAACTTTGGTGTTTAACATTCTACATATATATTTCAATTTATGTAATTTCTCTGCAGTCCATTCAAGATCTTTAGTCACATACACATACAGGATATGCAGTAAAATGAAAAGTGATGCTCAGCAGATTGTACAAAATAATACTAAAGATGACTTGAATTGGAGGGATCAGAATCAGAATATTTACAATATTTACAGTAAAAATACTAGCAGGAATGAGAAACATGAGAATAAATTAAGTACAGACCATGTATGTCTGCATGTATGTATGTAGTTCTGTAATAAGTTATGTAGTGAAGTTACATGAGTGCATGTACTGTGTACTAACTATTTCTGCATTTGTGTGAGTGTTTGCATGCGAGGGGCAGTGGGGGGCTGGTGAGGTCAGAGTTCACAGTCCTGTGTGCATGTGTGTATGTTCGTTGTTGTTGTTCGTTGGTGGTGAGGATCCTCCATGATCCTGCAGGCTCTGGTTCGACATCTCCTGGAGTACAAGTCCTATGTATAAAGTCATGTGCCTGTTCAAAACTTACACACTCGACTCTGCACTTCCTTGGGTCTTCAGCAGTACACCGCCAGCCAGTGCAGTGCCCGCTCTGCGCCTGTTCAGAATGGTCAGATTGTTTGCAGTTTTCTCGACAGCTCCTCATCCAAACTGTGTCATGCACGACACTGCACTTCCTTGGGTCCTCACCAATACACCAGCCAGTGTAGTGCCCGCTCTGTGCCTGTTTCAGAAACGGTCCAGTTGTTTGCAGATTTCTCGAGAACCCCTCATCCAAACTGTGTCATGCACGACACTGCACTTCCTTGGGTCCTCACCAATACACCAGCCAAGGGTGAAGTTGTATGGTCCATACACACATACCGACAGAGAGTCCTTCCATTGAAGTTAGACGCTCGAGTGGGTGCTTGTTTGAGCACCGATGCCAAAAATGGTGCTTGACTCGCTACTGGCACCCAACTGCTGATCAGCTCACCGCCAGACACACGGTTCTCTAACGTCGTGTCGAGGTTCCGACAAGGTCCTTTATTGAACCCTTTCCCTTTTCGGCACCACATGACATGTTTTTGTGCTAAGAGAATATCTGTATTCAATGTTTTCTCTTTTACTGAATAGCACCAAATTCTTGTTGCCATGGTGTTTTCCTGGCCTATACCTGAACAGAGACCACTGCTGTCAAACATAATACCACCAAGGGAAACACGGGGAGAGGCGAACGCGCAACACACTACTTTCACTGTTGATCTCTTACAAATGTGTGCATTTACTCAAACGATGAAAAAAAAACTAACACTGCATCGCCCCGAGACATGTTTGTTTCTATCACAATGCACAATTGCTAAAATGATGGAGTGCGTGCAATGACAATATATTCACAACGCTTGCCTTTGCTTCGGGCCTTTGCGGAATGAGTCCGACCTTTCTGACCGCACACCGAGCGGTTTTCCGTCGCAGAAGCGTTTCACCAGAACAAAGTTGAGGTTATACCATGCAGAACATGCCAGGGTGGCTATAGGGTTGTTGTTGTTGTTGCGTTTGCGTGTTGTGTTGTGTGATGAAATATCACATGTCAAATTAAGATGAATAATAAGGATTGTCAGGGAAATGTACAGCAGCAGCGGCGGAGGATGGTTAGCACACACATCATCGACTTGGCGTCCATGACAGCAATCTGGTCAAAAGCTTCCTGTTCGATGCAGGCATTATGCTACGGTGGATATTATTATGTAAAGTTACAGGTTACAATGTGTGTAACGAGCTGTGGCATGAGTGAATTACAGCAGGCAGGAAATCTCCACGAATAAGTCTCACGGATTCTATGGCCACTAAAGTACAACCGTGTGAAACCAATGTGTGTCCATTTCTAATTTCCACGTTCTAAGATTCCTGATTGTCAGGTTCTAGGCTCATCAATCAACAAGGCACCATGCGAACACATTTACCCTTGTGCTTAAAAGGTATAAAGTCTCACTTGCATTACACTAGGCTATATATACAGTATACAGCCTTCATCTTTGCGTGCCATCAGCTGCTTTATTATTGCGCTTATTTTGCCTCCCTAAATATTAAATAATAAACGAAACTACATAATTAAATGAGTCATTTGTTGACTCATTTGTTTCCCTGCATTTGCAATGAATGAACGGGTCCTATGAGACAACAAAGAGGGATTATTTTTGGACGGACATTGCTGAAACAAAACAGACCCATTTTATTCCCAGGTTGTGTTGTTTGTGATTACGTTGTATGCGGGCCGGGCTCCTGTATTAAGTGTTGCTATACTGCCGAGCTGTGCAGGCCCACCCACATGAAGGTGGTTAAAGTGCCCGTCCCCAGGGGGGCCATCCTAAGTAGGAGCATGCAGTAGGCTCCCACCGAGGGCCCAACACACAACACCGTTGCAGTCGATGAATGAGGGGAATAAGACACAATTACACCCTCAACTGTTGTTCCGCCATAGTAGGACTATTTAGCCATTTAGCAGACAGAGTTTATATAGTACCTACCCCAGTGGACTGTTAGCAACTGGTAGGCTGATCTATCCCACCGTACTTCATAGGTGACACCATTTACATTTACATTACTATTAGGCATTTGGCAGATGCTTTTATTCCAAAGTGACTTACAAGAGTACATTTGTTGAAGGAGAGGCAGCAATATATCACTGTGGTACCTGAAGATAAGAATAGAGCTGTTTTCCAGCATTCATATTTAAGAGACGAATAGAACGAGTTTCATAATTGCCAAGTGCCTTGCATAAGTAGCTGGGCAGGCGTGTCTTATTCTAAGCGTGCTTCAAACATTCTGAGATACGAACAACAATGCTAAGTGCCATTAATAAATGTTAAGACGTATAAACACGCAGGTTAGTGCTTGGGGGGGTTATGTAGAGTCCAGGTGAACTCTGAACAGGTGGGTCTTGAGTCTCTTGTTAAGGATGGGGGTTATGTAGAGTCCAGGTGAACTCTGAACAGGTGGGTCTTGAGTCTCTTGTTAAGGAGGGGGGTTATGTAGAGTCCAGGTGAACTCTGAACAGGTGGGTCTTGAGTCTCTTGTTAAGGAGGGGGGTTATGTAGAGTCCAGGTGAACTCTGAACAGGTGGGTCTTGAGTTTCTTGTTAAGGAGGGGGGTTATGTAGAGTCCAGGTGAACTCTGAACAGGTGGGTCTTGAGTCTCTTGTTAAGGAGGGGGGTTATGTAGAGTCCAGGTGAACTCTGAACAGGTGGGTCTTGAGTCTCTTGTTAAGGAGGGGGGTTATGTAGAGTCCATGTGAACTCTGAACAGGTGGGTCTTGAGTCTCTTGTTAAGGAGGGGGGTTATGTAGAGTCCAGGTGAACTCTGAACAGGTGGGTCTTGAGTCTCTTGTTAAGGAGGGGGGTTATGTAGAGTCCAGGTGAACTCTGAACAGGTGGGTCTTGAGTCTCTTGCGGAAGCTGGCGAGCGACTCGGCTGTCCTGACATGAGCCGGGAGCTCATTCCACCACTGCGGAGCCAGAACCGTGAAGAGTTGGGACTTGGAAGAGCGATGTTTGGCTGTTTTTAGTGAAGGTGGTACCAGTCGTTTGGCAGAAGTTGCCGAGCGGAGTGCTCGGGCTGGGGCGTAGGGTCGGACTAATGTTTGGAGGTAGGTAGGGGCGGTTCCGTTGACAGCCATGAAAGTCAGTACCAGTGTCTTGAATCGAATGCGAGCGATTACCGGGAGCCAGTGGAGGTTGCGGAAGAGGGGGGTTACATGGGAGAATTTAGGTAGGTTGAACACGAGGCGTGCTGCTGCGTTCTGGATGCGTTGTAAGGGCTTGATTGTTGAGGCGGGGAGTCCAGCCAGGAGAGAGTTGCAGTAGTCGAGACGAGTGATGACGAGCGCTTGGACCAGGATCTGCGCTGCTTCACGTGTGATGTCAAAAATCGGAGATGACACCGGTTTTTGAAACCACTTGGAATAGCTAATCACCACACACCTGGTGGTATAATAGGAGTCCTTTAAGTACCTGGTGGTCTTGGGTGTTGGGTGGTGATTGTTCTCAAGGTTGCCTGCTACAGGTCAGCTGCGGACATTGGGAATCGAACCTGGTTTAATTTCAGCCGAGAGTCACACAGCCCCAATAGCCACTAGTAAATTACACTGTCGCTACACTATCCTGTCCACGTGTGGTGGTGGCTGGAATGATGCCATCCAGGCACCACGCCAACTCGTGCATATTTTCGAGTCTATTTTAAGTCAAGTCAAGTCAATTTTATATGTATAGCACTTAATCACAGTTACAGTCTCAAAGGTCTTTACAGGCCATATGATTATGGGTCATGTGATTATGACACCCCCTATCTAGCCCCCTTAAGGGCAAGAAACGACTTCCTTAATTAACAAGAAAGAAATCTGGAGAAGGAACGCAGAAGGAATGCTTTGTTCCTTCCAGGGAGGGAGTAACAAAGCATTATGATTACAAGCGGCAAAGTACAAATGATGAATGGAATAGTGATATTGTGGAGCGATGGGGTGCTGGCTGGAGTGCAAGCTGGTAGGCGTCAGGTGGGGTGGTCAGCATGTATCCAGTAATGATCACAGCAGCACCCTAAAAAACAAACAGAGACAACATGATTTTGAGATGGAGCATGGTGGACAGGGAACATACAAGCAACCTCTTACCCAAATACCTATCGGCAGCCAGGGTAGGCTAGTGCTGACGGTGGCGCGTTGATTTAGCTGTAAATGGGAGCTGATTATTTTATTATTCATTATTTCAAAATTATTTCAAAATTATTTTTATTATTTTGGTCCGTGATGACTCGCTCACCAAAAGGCCCCCGAATCGCCCGAAGACCAAACTGTGACATTTACTTGTTCGTTAGGATTCTTCCCCAACGTCTTCTCTTCTAAAGTGGGTCATCCTTGATTTAAAAGAACATTATATGGACATAACATTTTACATCTCATGGAAACCATTCCGACATGGTTTTATATACAATCAAAGCTTTCGTTGTGTATTTCATAAATTGAGCGTTGTGAAATTGCACGTCGTTGTAAAATACTTCAGTCACAACATTGACCGTTTCCTGAGATCTCCTGAGGTGTCTGTTAAAGAAAAGAAAATGTTGTCCCTAACCAAGCAGTAGATGATCTCGGCCTGTCATAACATTTTCAAATATATCAAACTAAATCAGACAGACATCAACCATGTTTCTTTATATTATGGGGGGCCTATTAGAGGCAGGCCTTCGCCCCCAAAACATAAGATCCGCCTGACTGCTCTGCCCTTCAGTGCCAATAAGTAACACTTTAAAATAAAAAGGATTTGCCAAGAGCTTGTGTCAACGTAATGCTGTTGAGAATGTAGCTTCTCCATTATATCTTCTGGTATTCATCTTCTGTGTGTGTGTGCGCGCTGGGCATTTATTTTGTGCCTGCAAACAAAGAAAATGAAATAAATAGAACAAACAACACACCCACACACACGCACAGACAAAACTCGAAGGCTTCAACTGCTTGTTCGAAATTGAAAGACCCCCTTGGAGATACGTTATGGAGGTGTCTGAAAGTTGTTGAAGACGTTTCTATTAAAACTATGGATACATTTGGAGGAGTGCTTTGTCCAGGGGGAGATTATAGAGCAGTGGACAGGAAGAGGATGTTTAGAAGCCATGTTGCGTAATCCACATGTTGATCTCCTGGAGGATTAACGTTGCGCTCCGATCAATACTAGGCCCGCACAGGCTCAACATTATCACCCTGCTTGCTTAGTCCCATACGGGGATCCTATGCAGAGACAATTAAATAGGAACATTAATGCGACCTTTTAATTCAGCAATTATATTGAAGCTTTGACGCATCAGCAGCAGCAGAATCCAACCACCACCCCTGCCTTCCCCCCACTGCACACACAACACACACACCACACCCACACACACACACACACACAACACACACACACACATACACACACACACACACACAAACTAGGGTGGCATTAACATAGGAAAATCCCATCTGTGAACATAAAGGCAACATATGTTTATCGGCATTATTCAGTTTTACACTTAATGCAGTAAAGTAATTGCACTTGCCAAAATATAAACACATACACATCATACGAGTATAAGGGCTTGCGTATATATATGTGTGTGTGTGTGTGTGTGTGGTGTGTGGTGTGTGTGTGTGTGTGTGCGCGCGCGCGCGCTTGTGCGTGTGTGTACGTGTACATGTGCGCGTCTCTGTGTGTGTGTGTGTGTGTGTGTGTGTGTGTACGTGTACATGTGCGCGTCTCTCTGTGTTGTGTGTGGTTGTGTGTGTGTGTGTGTGTGTGTGTATATATATCCAGTATGTGCGTGTGTGTCAGTGCGTGCTCGGGCGGGTGGAGGTGGTGGTACAACGGAAGGCGCGGTTAGCGGTCGCAGACGCACATGCATGACGCTGACCCGCGGACGGCCGCTCCGCTCCGTGCCTGGACTCTTCTCCACTCCGCGTTTTGCGTCCCGCTGTGCTCCGCCAGCAGCAGCGGCAGCAGCAGCAGCAGAAGAAGCGCGCCTCTCTCTCTCTCTCTCTCTCTCTCTCTCTCTCTCTCTCTCTCTCTCTCTCTCTCTCTCTCTCTCTATCTCTCTCTATCTATGTCTCTCTCTCTCCCTCTCTCACACTCCCGTACAGTCCGGCGGCGCGGCTCACGGTCACCACAGGCTGAAGTGAAGTTGAAGGTGCGAACACCTCGTCAGCTGCTGCGGGATTTGTGGCCACGGAGGATTTTTTTGGGGGGTAGTTTTTACAACAACCACCATCAGCAGCTCCGCGCCGGCAGTCTAATCAACCCATCGATCCTCCTCAATTTGCGTCTTTCATTCATGTGTGTGCGGGGTGGGTGGGAAGGGAGATGCATTGATTATTGATCAGACATTGGTGACCAGTTATTCACCGTCAACCAACCCACTTGCTTCTGCTGGAGGGTGGTGGTGGGGGGTCTTCTTCTGCTGCTGCTGCTGCTGCTGCTGGAGGGGATTCTTCTGCAATAGAAGAGCAGAGGTGGCAGGTGGAGGAATAGTGAGTGAAGTGGAGTGGGAGGAGTGGAGTGAGGAAGGAAGGAAAGGCAGTAATGGACGGAAATAAGTGAGTGAGTGACTGAGTGAGTGAGTGGACCATGTTCCGAATAGAGACCATCGTCTGCACTCTCTCCGTGCTTTACGTGGCGGCCAGGGCAGATTTTAAAGCGCGCAACTGCAGCGAGGTGAGCGACGCCTGCGCCGCCAAGGGCTTCAGCTTCACACATGTGCCCCCGCAGGAGATAACCAGGTAAGTCGGGCTGGGATTGATTTGGTTTACTCCCTTGATGTCATGGCAACGCTACTGTATGTTTATTAAAGTTAATGCCATATTATAAAAAGTGGGCTCGGTTCTTGTGAATGCAGGAAAAGTTTCAGGCAATAACCCGTCTGACATCTGGACACATCTGTTTTAACATCCATTGGACCATAATCACTCAACTACTAATTGAACATGAGACGCGACATGAGGGTTCACGACCACCTGTCCTATTTTGGAGTAAGTTGCAATGTTTCCTATATATGATTCAATAAATTACACAAGTTCAGTAACCTACACATTCCCATATTCAACTATCCCATGACACCGTTATCCGTATAAATAAAATACAAATTTAACTATGCATGCAGCCATCCCAAGAGAGGCGCCCTGGAATAAAACAATTGAGCAAGACACACATTGGACGGCCACCAGACCATCACCAGGCGCCCCCTAATACTGCGGAATGGGATCGGAGGCATAATTGAGATGTTTGCAATATTTGGTGAGCGGAGGTCTGGTCTAGTGGTTCTGGACACGCAGCTTGCAAGAATAACCCCAAGCCATGCAGCCCCCCCCCCCCATATTGTATGTTCTTAGATGTTGGTGATGCACTCAGAATGGCACTTCTGCTCTTATCTCACCTATTATGCAGGCAACCTAGCAATTATGAAACGTGTTCTATTAACCTTGCAATTATGAATGCTTGAAACCTGCTCTATTCTTTATGCACCACAGTGATATATTGCTGTCTCTCCAACAAATGTACTCTTTGCAAGTCTCCCAAATGCCCTAAATGTAAATGTAGTATGATATATACATATATATACATTTGTATTATTTATCATATACATGATATGGACATATATAATCATTAGTGATTCTCTCGACTCATACAATGAGTTTGGTCAATTGTGCTGGATCACATGTCATAATCATTTATTAAAAAAGGGGTTTTGGGGTAGCGGTGGTGCACTGCATGTATCGTGCCTTTAGGGGATCTTTATTAAGTGTTTATAGTTGTCTTTGCAAAATGTCTAAATGTCATTGCATAATGTGCCAATATGCATTTGGGGGTCCCAAACATTTGCCTGTTTTTCCTCTCTCGATGGTGCGCCTCTGCATATAATCATTTTTATTGCTTCTATTCATTAAAATGACCAACTATTCACAAACTATAAGTCAGCTTTAAGAAGTTGAGGCCAAATCAGTTTATATGTACAGTATAGTCATAGGCTACACTGCTCCAGTTCAAATAGCCATAATCAATTTTGAAAGGGTGCGCAAGTGATGAAGTAAAGCTGTAAATATTTATGACTTCATGAATATGGTATTTCAAAGTGAGAGTGATTTGGGGGTCATAGTGGCTTCCACCCTTCACAGCAGTGCCTAGTTAGTGCTGTGTTGTGTTGTGCTGTGCTGTTGTGTTGTGCTGTTGTGTGCTGTGTTGTGCTGTGCTGTGTTCTGATGTGTTCTGTTGTGTTGTGTTGTGCTGTGTTGTGGTTACACAGTCATGCACTATAAAGTCCTGTGCGCTACTGTCTCTGCAAAAAGCTGGCACCAGTAGAAGGCTGCATATTTGATAACAGGCCCACCTGTTCAGAGGCGATGGCACGGGGATAGCGCACTGATTAAATCCTCCAGATGTATGCTTTTGACATCTCGTCTCATCTACAAAATGATGAGAAAAATCTCATTCTTTCTCTTATCTCTGAATGTGTTGGTCCCTCTGGGGGGGAGGGGGTGTTGGGGAGGAGTTGTCTCCCCTCCTATGAATGAATCATAACCTCATCGATCTGTCTTGTGACGACGGGTTAATGCATTTTTAACACATCAGCGAGTTAACGGTAAGGGAGTGCCCTTCATGCTATCGATTTAACAGGTCTCAATCACATGAGTAAGCAGGCGTGTGTCTCACTCCCCCCCATCCCGTTCTCTCCCCATCCCTCCTCCCCCCTCACACACCTGCCCAGCAGAACAAGTAGAAACACCTGGACAGAGATGTCCAGGTGTACGTTACATTTTTCTTTCATTTAATTTCACTGCACATCCTGTATGTGTATGTGACAATCAAACGTCTTGATTCTTGAACATTACTTTTGTCCAAAGCGGCTTACAATAAGTATATTTGTGGTGAGTGAACTTTGAACAGGTGAGTCTTGAGTGGAAAGTAAAGGCCTCATAATTTAACCAGTAGGAAGAACTCTTACATAGGATCAAACTTGTTCACAATCTTCACAAATGTTTCACAGAAAGCTCGGCTTGATAAAAGTTCATTTTTTTCTAGTTGGCTTTTCACATGAACTCATTCATGTATTTAAATGTTGGTTAGTTGATCGATAGCGTTTGAAACGACTACTTATTAGAGAAGGGTATAGCACTCCCAGTGGCGGATTTTGCAATTTGGGGGCCCAAGGCGAACTTAGCTAGGGGGCCCTTCAAATCCGTTCTTTTAACACAAAGGGACCTGTCAATACATTGATGTATATGTTGAAGAGGGTTGGGCTCAAGCTGCATCCCTGTCTAACCCCCCGGTTTTGGGGAAAGAAGTCTGTGTGTTGTTTGCCAATCTTAACAGCGCATTTGTTGTTGGTGTACATTGACTTTATGATGTTATAGGTTTTTCCTCCAACACCGCTTTCCAACAAAACAAGAGAATAATTTACTTTTGTTTTTGTTTATTTGGTTGTCTATTAGGGTGCTGAGGGTGAAAATATGGTCTGTTGTGCGATAATTCGGTAGAAAGCCAATTTGGGATTTGTTTAGGACATTATTTTCAGTGACGAAATGTAGGAGTCTGTGGTTGATGATCATACAGAGGATTTTCCCAAGGTTACTGTTAACGCAGATCCGCGGTAATTGTTGGGGTCAAATTTGTCTCCACTTTTGTGGAGCGGTGTTATCAGACCTTGGTTCCAAATATTGGGGAAGATCCCCGAGCTAAGGACAACATTAAAGAGTTTTAATATAGCCAATTGGAATTTGAGGTCTGTGAATTTTATCATTTCATTTAGGATCCCGTCGACACCACAGGCCTTCTTGGTTTCCAGTGATTTTATTTTGTCTTGTAGTTCCTTTAGTGTGATTGGTGAGTCTAGTGGGTTTTGATGGTCTTTTATGATTGACTCTAAACTTTGTAGTTTATCTAGTAAGTGTTTTTGCTGTGTATTATTTTCTATTGGGCCAAAGAGCTTGGAGAAGTGGTTGACCCACACATCTCCATTTTGGATTGGTAGATCCTCATGTTTTTGCTCTGTCTCTCTCTCTGTCTCTCTGTCTCTTTGTCTGTCTCTGTCTCTTTCTCTCGTCCTCTCTGTCTGTCTATCTCTGTCTCTATCTTCTTTCTACTCTTTATTTAGTGCAAGTATTGACAGGTCCCTTTGTGTTAAAAGAACGGATTTGAAGGGCCCCCTAGCTAAGTTCGCCTTGGGCCCCCAAATTGCAAAATCCGCCACTGGGATCCCCTCTAATAAGTAGTCGTTTCAAACGCTATCGATCAACTAACCAACATTTAAATACATGAATGAGTTCATGTGAAAAGCCAACTAGAAAAAAATGAACTTTTATCAAGCCGAGCTTTCTGTGAAACATTTGTGAAGATTGTGAACAAGTTTGATCCTATGTAAGAGTTCTTCCTACTGGTTAAATTATGAGGCCTTTACTTTCCACTCAAGACTCACCTGTTCAAAGTTCACTCACCACAAATATACTTATTGTAAGCCGCTTTGGACAAAAGTAATGTTCAAGAATCAAGACGTTTGATTGTCACATACACATACAGGATGTGCAGTGAAATTAAATGAAAGAAAAATGTAACGTACACCTGGACATCTCTGTCCAGGTGTTTCTACTTGTTCTGCTGGGCAGGTGTGTGAGGGGGGAGGAGGGATGGGGAGAGAACGGGATGGGGGGGAGTGAGACACACGCCTGCTTACTCATGTGATTGAGACCTGTTAAATCGATAGCATGAAGGGCACTCCCTTACCGTTAACTCGCTGATGTGTTAAAAATGCATTAACCCGTCGTCACAAGACAGATCGATGAGGTTATGATTCATTCATAGGAGGGGAGACAACTCCTCCCCAACACCCCCTCCCCCCCAGAGGGACCAACACATTCAGAGATAAGAGAAAGAATGAGATTTTTCTCATCATTTTGTAGATGAGACGAGATGTCAAAAGCATACATCTGGAGGATTTAATCAGTGCGCTATCCCCGTGCCATCGCCTCTGAACAGGTGGGCCTGTTATCAAATATGCAGCCTTCTACTGGTGCCAGCTTTTTGCAGAGACAGTAGCGCACAGGACTTTATAGTGCATGACTGTGTAACCACAACACAGCACAACACAACACAACAGAACACATCAGAACACAGCACAGCACAACACAGCACACAACAGCACAACACAACAGCACAGCACAACACAACACAGCACTAACTAGGCACTGCTGTGAAGGGTGGAAGCCACTATGACCCCCAAATCACTCTCACTTTGAAATACCATATTCATGAAGTCATAAATATTTACAGCTTTACTTCATCACTTGCGCACCCTTTCAAAATTGATTATGGCTATTTGAACTGGAGCAGTGTAGCCTATGACTATACTGTACATATAAACTGATTTGGCCTCAACTTCTTAAAGCTGACTTATAGTTTGTGAATAGTTGGTCATTTTAATGAATAGAAGCAATAAAAATGATTATATGCAGAGGCGCACCATCGAGAGAGGAAAAACAGGCAAATGTTTGGGACCCCCAAATGCATATTGGCACATTATGCAATGACATTTAGACATTTTGCAAAGACAACTATAAACACTTAATAAAGATCCCCTAAAGGCACGATACATGCAGTGCACCACCGCTACCCCAAAACCCCTTTTTTAATAAATGATTATGACATGTGATCCAGCACAATTGACCAAACTCATTGTATGAGTCGAGAGAATCACTAATGATTATATATGTCCATATCATGTATATGATAAATAATACAAATGTATATATATGTATATATCATACTACATTTACATTTAGGGCATTTGGGAGACTTGCAAAGAGTACATTTGTTGGAGAGACAGCAATATATCACTGTGGTGCATAAAGAATAGAGCAGGTTTCAAGCATTCATAATTGCAAGGTTAATAGAATGAGTTTCATAATTGCTAGGTTGCCTGCATAATAGGTGAGATAAGAGCAGAAGTGCCATTCTGAGTGCATTACCAACATCTAAGAACATACAATATGGGGGGGGGGGCTGCATGGCTTGGGGTTATTCTTGCAAGCTGCGTGTCCAGAACCACTAGACCAGACCTCCGCTCACCAAATATTGCAAACATCTCAATTATGCCTCCATCCCTGCAGAGAGAGAGAGACAGTAAGAGAGAGAGAGACAGTGAGAGGAGAGAGGGAGAGAGAGTGAGGAGAGGTGAGAAAGAGGGAGAGAGAGAGAGCGGAGAAAGAGTATCCTGACACTCCACAGCAGCAGCTGGCGTGTGTGTATGTGTGTGTATGTGTGTGTACGTGTGTGTACGTGTGTGTATGTGTGTGGACGTGTATGCATGCGTGTGTGTGTGTGTGTGTGTGTGTGTGTGCAGAAAGCGACGTCAATGTCCTTGAGATCCCTCCTGATCATTACCTTTCACTCAGCAATTTACAGGGTAACTCGCCGCGGCGCTAGCCATTGTTAGCGCTAGCCCCCCCGATGCCTTGTTACAGTGCAGCACGTACGCCCGTCTCCGCACTCAACTCACCCACCTGGGCTCTGGGTGGCGGCTATAGGGTGGAGGGTTTGGAGGGGAGAAGGGCAGGAATCGATTCATGATGTGAGAAATGGGATTCTTCACTTCCGCAATACTACTGACTCGTCTCGTCAGATTGACTAAAGCCACAAACGTGAAAAACGTGAAAAATAATAACGGTGTTGTCCCACATAGGGAGCTATAGTGCATTTATGTGTATCTATTGTGTTCTGTTCTGTTCTGTTAGGCCACATTCATTAAAAAAGGAAGGGCGGGCCTGGAGAACCAACACCCAACGTTAAACCACGCAAAATCCACAAAAGAATTCTGATATCAGGGACGGCAGTAGCTCAGCAGGTAAGATCGGTTGTCTGGCAACGGGAAGGTTGCTGGTTTGATCCCCGGGCTCCGCCTATGTCGAGGTGTCCCTGAGCAAGACGCCACCTAACCCTAACTGCTCCTGACGTGTTGGTTGTTACCTTGCATGGTTGACACCGCCGTCGGTGTATGAATGGGTGAATGTGAGGCAATACTGTAAAGCACTTTGGATAAAATCGCGATAGAAATGCCATCCATTTACCATTCATATCGCATCACAATACTCACAGAATGGACCTTTCCACCCTGTCAGTTATGCGGAGAATAATAACCAATACGATTGCCTGATTAGACCACGCCCCTTGCAACAGTGATGATGTCCCACAAACAAAGCTTGTCCCGCGTTGTTGTGTTCATAGATTAGACTACAGCTACATTTAGTTAGAACAACATGGTTCTTAGATGCGCTTGGGGAACGTGCAATAATGACCACAGATATCCAGAGAGATTACAGGGAGCGCGTTTCATCGAGATTTGGAGTATCCATGCAGTCTGCAGGACTTGTTATTAATACATGGATAGAGCTTATGTATTTTACATTTGGACAACTACATATGGCCTCAGAGACATTATTATTAAAAACATGCCTGAAAACTTTCAGCTTTATAGTGACTATAAGTCAAGCACAACCCTCAAAGCATTGACTGGATGTGATCCAAGTGGGTCTGTCATTTTTGTGTCAGTTATTTACAGGTGCTGTATCTGATAAGGCAATTACTGAACGCAGTGGTTTTTATGATGTACTTAAAACACTGAAAGTTCACAAGTGCAACAATCAAATGGTTGATAGCGACTCCACACATCAATTTACAGCAGCGCCGACACAAAAAGCTACAAAGCTCGCTAATTAGTTAAAATTCAAAGGTTTATTTGTCACCTATTTCAGTGTACAGGTACATTGAGCAGTGAAATGTTTTTTTCGCTAGGACCAGATTGTTACCGCGCCATCGTGTGATTAGCATAGCTAGGTGATTAGCCCATTGTAGCTAGTAGTTAGCAGATGTTATTTTCATTGTAAACACATCACTAACGTACTCACCCTGCTTTACATGTGCAGTAGGACTCCACGATTTTGTCCTGACGAATTTCAATGTGGAGTTTGTGAGGCGTTTGTGTCTTCCGCATAGATCGCCAACACTTAGCATCAAGTTTTATGTTGTCGTCTGCTCCGTCCGAAATCAGAATGTCATGGATATATCCTTGTGTCAAATAGTTCAGGCCTTTCTGTAGAACTCTCTTAGATAAAGTAGCGGCATTTGGCAAATAACATACAGCGATATTGAGAGAGAATCATCAGCAGGGGGGCGTTGTTCAGTGGACATTACTAACATGCTGCAGAGCTGTGGGAAAGCTTGTGGGGCATAGCAACAGTAACTAGGGGGGGCGGGACTTGCCGCTTGAGTAGGGAAAGGTCCATTGCAATGCATGTCGTATCCCTCAACAAATCGTAACATCATATCATGAGGTGAGCTCCCTCCTGCAGATTCCCCTCCTCCACAGGGGAGTGGGGACCGGCCATGTGGAGGTGCCGGAGGGGGGGGGAGGAGGGTGACACATGACATAGCCAGACATAGCACAGCAGCCTCCTGCCCAATAAACACATCGCTGTGTGGTCTCTTGTAAACCCGCCCTCCCCCAGCCTGCCTGCTGTGCCGTGGTGGTGGTGGCGGTGGCTTGTGGGTGTGCAGCCTCGTCGTGCGCGAGCCCCGCGTGTGAAGGAGGGATTCTCAGGTTGCACATCTTGTCTTGTCAGACGTTGTCAACAAGATGGAAAGGCGGGCGGCGGTGGCAGACATAGCGGCCCTAAAGATAGATTCAACGACAGCGAGGAGGCATCTGAGGGAGCTTTGTCTGTTGTCTGTGCTCACCGTCGCTGTTCCTTTGACTTGGCAGATCACACGCTGGAAAACATGGCTGCCAGATATTAATGATTAATGACAAGACGTACATCAATATCTTCTCACATTGATCTGTCCCTGTCCAGGTGTGTGTGTGTGTGTGTGTGTGTGTGTGTGAGGGTGTGTGTGAGTGCGTGTGTGTCAAAAAGGTGTATGTTTTAAGTTACTTTTTTTTCAGGTTCTTTAGTTTTGATGTTCTGATTGTAATTAAATTGCACAGCTGGTGTGAATGCTAATGCATCGAGACGCATAAATTCAGCTGCGTGTTGACAACAGAAAGAGTCTTTCACATTTCAGGTCGTTTCTTCCTGAAAGCGGCGATTGCGACACATCTCAGGAGGACCCCTCTCAACTTCTCCCCCGCTCACCATAGATTCGTCTCAGATCCATCTGTCGAGGGATGAATATTGGCCTGTGTTGCATTCACATGATGTCAACGTTCGCTTAATAGTCACGTGACAAATATGATTATCAACATTGCTCTTCCACTGCCAAGAGTCTACACTCAATCACACACCATTAATAATGTTCACTTCATGACTCACCGATTTCCTGACACACACACCGTGGGTTTTTGTAAGAGACATAGTTAAGAAATGGAGTTAAGAAATGGTAGCTGGTCCTCGGAGGAGTGCTGGGAAACTCGCAACGCGAAAAAGTCTCATAACTTCTGCATAAGCTCACCGGATTCTCCACATGAACAGACACGCACGGGTCACAGAGGGAAGCAAGGCTTGGACATTCTCCTCCTCCTCCTGACAATGTGAGCGTTTGTCCGAGCAGAGCGGAGACTAAACACATTCATCCCCCCAAAGAGTCCGGTAGAGCTTAGATTTATGACGGCCTTCGTAGAACATGTAGCCTGCTGCACCGAGGAGCACTGAGGGTCTAGTTGGATTCACTTTCTGAAAGAAAGGTTTGCACCCCGATGTCTGCAGTCTTTCCATCTTGTTATCTTGCTATGCGAAATTAATTAATGACAAAAAAATGTAAAGTTGCTTTAATCCAAAGTGAGTCGCTTTGGATAAAGGCGTCGGCTAATCGACTAAAGAGTCAATTGAATACTTTGGCTAAATGAACATTCCACATTCCAAAGAACGTTAATTATCCCGCGTCACCCAAGGCGGCACCGACAGACAAAGTATGATGTATTTCCTAATCAACTCAATACACCGGCAACCACAGCATCAACAACAGAACAACAACAACTACAGCTACAGCAGAGCTTCCCTTGGCTGGGTCCCGTTTTGCTGTGTTTCCAGTCGATCGTTATCTGTTGTGTGTGTGTCTTTCGCTGCAGCTTGGAGCCCGGAGACGATTGTGCGAGGCAGTGATTCATGGCGCTTGGAGAGGGAACACCCATAGACAAATCCCATCGCGGAGCCATTTTGGCATTCATGAACGTGATTGATGGCGGGTGACAGGGGAGGTTTTTGAGAAATTCCTCTGCTGCAGAATAGGAACCATAACCCTGGTATCACGGAAACGCTCCCATTCTGCAGAGCCCTCAACCATCGATGTCACTACCGACACTGCAACATAACATGTTTATCGAAAATAGTTCGATTTTTCGGGGGGGGGGTCCCAGAATAGAAAAAGCGAGGAATTTCAAATGGTTTGGGACACAGATCCATCTTGGCTTCTGCGTGAGAGACAGGAAGTTGTAATCATCTCGTAGCCGCACAACACAGAACACAATTTGAAACATACCAGGGCATGAGATGAGCTGAAGCCGCAGAAACCGCTCAGACACTCTGTCAGAAGGCACGTCTACTCAGCTCCTTTAACCAAAAAAAAGGATCCCTTTCCCTCCCTGCAATGACAGGCTCACGACCATGACACACATTTACACTCTTAAACACAGAAATAATTCGCCCCGGTCAGGTAGGTGGCCAAGAATCACAGCAAATGACACAATCCCGCGATTATTTCCGTCCCTCGACTCCGTGACTTGCCGTGTCTGCCGAGGCCGCTGCAGCAGGCAGACAACAGTCAGACAATGGGGAGGATACAGGGAGAAGCGTGAAGAACGCTGAGCAGCCGCGCGGCAGACGTCGTGCGGTCTGTCTGTCACTCACTCCTCCCGACGAACATCCTCGCCGGTGCTTGTCACATCTCAGGCATTAGGTGAATCACACCGCAGCCACTCAGACTGCAACAAGGGCCCCGGTGTGTGAGCGCACGCAGGCTTGTTTCTGCCGGCACCCCCGAGACGCCGGCTGGATTGGATTTAAACGGGGCCAGGGATGTGACCGGGTGACAGCTCGCTTAAATATGTACAAATAAGACTGAAGGGGTGAACACTGAAGGAGCAGAAGACTCCAGTCCGTATCACTGCATCTGCAACAGCTACCACAGCTAAAAATGACCCTATTGTGTAGTTTCTGCCTCTGTTGCACCGCCAGTCTCACTTTTGTACATATTTCAATGAACCGCCAGTGGGATAACATTACACGAGGGTTCTTTTCATCACAATACAGTCATAGTTTAGGTACTAAAGTAAGTAAGTAAGACCGAGGTCATAGTAGGTCACAGTAGCTCTCGCATCTGCTAACTGGTCAACCACATCTAAGAAGAAAATACAATGGACATCTGATTCTATGCTTCTCCTTCTTCTGCAGCGGGCCCCTGAGTCGTACATTCAGCTAAACCATAAGTGAGTTACGTATGTAGGGTCCAGGGGACCACCGGACCCCCATAGGCAGGCACGCAACATGAACAGAAGCGGAGACTCTACTCACACGTCCAGATCCGGAACACAAGCGACAACATTCCACAGGGTTACGCTTCTCCCATGCTCCTAGCAGGGGCCGACACAATGTAGCCGTTGACGGTCCCTGGAAGTGCCTGGGCCCCCCAAGACACAAGTCAGGGGACGCCAGACATGCGGACCGGCTTCCAAGAGCTCCCACAGTCTCTGACAGCGGCCCCTGTGTTGCCAGGGCTAGCGCGACTCTTGTCACTTCCACTTCCCTTTTCACATTTCTTCGGGTCTGCGTCGTGTGTGAGGAGAAAACAAAGATGTCCTCCAAAGATAACTTTATTTATTCAAAACTCAAAACTTCCAAACTGCTTTTATTATGTGATTAATTATGAATAATTATACTTTTTGAATGTTATGAACAATATATAACAATACTATTATTGTTATAATTACAATATATAATCGTTCACTTGTAATACATGTCTCACATGGTGATAGCTGTCTGCCGTGTGTCATGACATGTGTCACAATCTAGAATAAAATTTATATTGAAATGAAAACACATTTGCAGAAGAAATAAAGGTTTACAATGTGTCACTGCGATATGAAAAACCATCTTGAAGATGAATGAATGCAAATTACCTTCGTTGAAAGCGCTGTCAGGGGCTTTTTTATGAAGGCCATTATTGTAATGCTTTTTGCAATATGATGTACGCCGGTAATGTACACGATTGGAGACGTTAGATGCATTCCTCTTATCTAATCGGAGGGGAATTAAGATGGTCAATTGGATTTGTGGTCTCCCCGGGAAAGTCTCTGGTGAATCATCGGATTAAATAGAATACACCCACTTTCCACAAGGGTTTAACGTCAACAGGTATTGAATTTTTGTTTTCGGCGGACAGGCAGGTTTGGGGCTGGATGCCCCTCGCAATATTGGGGTAATAGTGATTACCACTAGCCAGCTGGAGAGCGACCAGGAGACAGAGAGAGAGACACACACAGAGAGAGAGAGGAGAAACAGAGAGAGACACAGAGAGAGAGAGAGACACAGAGAGGAGAGAGAGAGAGACAGAGAGAGAGACAGAGAGAGAACAGAGAGAGAGAGGAAAAGAGAGTGAGAGACAGAGAGAGAGAGAGCGACAGCGAGAGAGAGAGAGAGAGAGAGATACAGAGAGAGAGAAAGGTGAGAGAAGACAGAGAGGAGAGTGAGAGAGAGAGAGCGAGGAAGGTGAGAGACAGAGAGACAGAGAGAGAGAGGAGGAGAGAGAGAGAGAGAGAGTGAGAGAGAAGAGGTAGAGAGAAAGAGAGAGACAGAGAGAGAGAGAGAGAGAGAGAGAGAGAGAGAGAGAGAGAGAGAGAGAGAGAGAGAGAGAGAGAGAGAGAGAGAGAGAGAGAGAGAGAGAGAGAGAGAGAGAGAGAGAGAGGAGAGAGAGACAGAGAGAGAGGAGAGAGAGAATACTTGCACTAAATAAAGAGTAGAATGTGAGAAATGAGTTTCAGATATAACACCAGTGTATGTCAAAATGCCAAATATTTATTCTGTCTAAAAATCTCACCAGACAAGCGCTCGTGTGTGTGTGTGTGTGTGTGTGTGAGAGAGAGTGAATGAGAGAGTGAGACTGTGCGTGAAGTGTGAGTGAGATTGCAATTACAAAATTAACAATTATTATATAACAAGTTTCTTCTCGCTTTTTCCTCTTATTAGACCCACTTGGATAATTACGCTTCATTTTACCAGAACGCCGACCGCACACCTCTTTCATAAACAAACCGCAGCACTTCACTTCCTGGCTGCTGTCTTTCGTCTTTTCGCGGTCATGATCACTCATGGAATAGTCCATTATAACACAAAAGGGGAGGGGGGGCAGATAATACGATTTGGGCATTCTGATGTTTTTTCGTTTTTTCTTTATTTTCTGTTTAGAAATACACAATTATAATTTACAAAGACAATGGTTGGGGGCTACTGGCCGGAGGCCCCGAGCCACTGCTGATTGGGGAGGGGGCAGCTTGTTGGGGGCCCCTGCAGGTTGGGGGCCCCAGGCAATTGCCTACCTTTGCCTTAATGGTAAGACTGCGCCTGAGTACTCCAACCTTATATTTTAAGTTATATTAGGCGGCGGCAGCACTTAAATGTTGCTTTGGTGTGTGTGTGTCCACACCAGTAGTGTGTGTAGGATATCGAGTGTGAAGTTAATAGCTCCGTGCTCCGCGATCCCTCGACCTTTCTGGGCTCTCAGCCCAACAACGCTGTTTCTTTTACTGGCTTCATTACCATTCTTATGTTGGCCATTGTTTCAGGCTGCCTTCCAGCAAATAAAGAGCACATACTCTGTCTCTCTCTCCGTCTTTCTCTCTTTGTCCACTTTAATTCTCTGTCTCTCTTTTTCTCGCCGTCTGTCTCTTAACCTCTTCTATCTCTTCGTCAGTCTCTCACCCTTTCCCTCTGTCAATTTCAATTTAAAGAGCTTTATTGGCATGGGAAACATACATTTATATTGCCAAAGCGAGTGGTAAATAAAAAGTATATTTATAAAGAACTAAATATATTGTGACACTCTGGGGTTTTGATGCGCGTGCACGTGACAATAATTCAACGTTCCACACCAGTATTTATATGCAATAGGTCTTTAATTGCCTGTAATGGGGAGGGAAATATAATATTACTATCAGTCCAGAGTCCGTAATCCAAGAGAGTAGTCGTAGTCCATAAGCAGGGGTTATCACACCGGGAAGAAGTCTCATACGGTCCAGGGCAAGGCAGGCAGGAGGGTAGTCAGGCAGGCAAGGGTCATACACAAGATGGGTTCTCAGACAGGCAAAAGGTCAAAGCACACAGCCACTTCTGGTAGTCTCCGAACTCACACACAGCATCTTTCTTTCCTTCCTTCCTTCCTTCCTTCCTTCCTTCCTTCCTTCCTTTCCACTTCCACTTCCACTTCCACTTCCACTTCCACTTCCACTTCCACTTCCACTTCCACTTCCACTTCCACTTCCACTTCCAGCACAACCACCTCTTCTTCTCTACTCTTTCTTCTCGACTCTGTCCACCACCCAGGTCCTCTCTTATTTATTTCCTGGATGCCGGGCCCTGATTGGCTGCCGTGGAGTGCTCTCAATGAGCTGCAGCCACATCCAATGAGGCTAATTGCCTGCCTCCAAACACTTGTCACACGGGCTCCCTCTGGGGGCCGAATGGGGAATTTTGGCCCCCCATCCTGTTTCCAAAGCTCTCCTTTCCTGCCCCACAATATACAGTAAAAGTAAAAAAAATAAATATATATATATATATATAAAAATACAAAAATACCAAAATACAAAAATAAGATACAATAAAAAGAAAGAGAGAAAAAATACTGTCCTTTTCCTGTCGCAACATCTCAAAAATTCCTGTACTTCACCCAGCAGATATGGAAGTTTTGGCTTGTTTGTTAAGTTTTCAAAATTCTTTTGGGTGTTTGAAATCTGTGGGAAGAATGTATCTCTAATGTCTTGGTATAGGTGGCAGGTTGTTAGAAAGTGTATCTCGGTTTCCACCTCCTGTTGGGTGCAGTGGGTACAGAGTCTGTCTTCTCTTGGTAGCCAGGTCTGCCGGTGGTGGCCTCTCTCCACGGCGAGGCTGTGCTCACTGAGTCTGTATCTAGTCAAGGATGTCCTGAGTTTGGGATCGGTCACAGTGCTCAGGTATTCTGCCGTTGTGTATTGTCTGTTTAAGGCCAAATAGCATTCTAATTTACTCTGTTTTTTGGTTGATTCTTTCCAGTGCGTGAGGTAGTTTTCTTTTAGTTTTCTTATACTTTGGTTTATTCTAATGGGTTTCTCTCTCTCTCTCTCTCTCTCTCTCTCTCTCTCTCTCTCTCTCTCTCTCTCTCTCTCTCTCTCTCTCTCTCTCTCTCTCCCTCTCTCTCTCTCTCTCTCTCTTTCTCTCTCTCGGTCTCTCACCCTTTCCCTCTCTCTCTCTGTCTCTCTGTCTCTCACCCTTTCCCTCGCTCTCTCACTCTCACTCTCTGTCTGTCTCTCACCCTTTATCTCTCTCTCCTGTATCTCTCTCTCTCTCTCTCTCTCTCGCTGTCGCTCTCTCTCTCTGTCTCTCACTCTCTATTTCACTCTCTCTCTCTCTTTCTCTCGATGTCTCTCATCCTGTCTCTCTCTCTCTCTCTCACTCTCTGTGTCTCTCTCCATCAGTCTGTGAATCATCCATTTTATATCTGCAACTATTAGCCATCCATCTGTGGCCATGTGTCCATGAGCGTGACCATGTGTCCTCCAGAGATGGGTCGTGCCCCACGCTGGGCTGGTATCACTTAGGGGCCCATGATGTGGCTGGAGGGGGCAGCCTGTTGACGTTAAACCCTTGTGGAAAGTGGGTGTATTCTATTTAATCCGATGATTCACAGAGACTTTCCCGGGGAGACCACAAATCCAATTGACCATCTTAATTCCCCTCCGATTAGATAAGAGGAATGCATCTAACGTCTCCAATCGTGTACATTACCGGCGTACATCATATTGCAAAAAGCATTACAATAATGGCCTTCATAAAAAAGCCCCTGACAGCGCTTTCAACGAAGGTAATTTGCATTCATTCATCTTCAAGATGGTTTTTCATATCGCAGTGACACATTGTAAACCTTTATTTCTTCTGCAAATGTGTTTTCATTTCAATATAAATTTTATTCTAGATTGTGACACATGTCATGACACACGGCAGACAGCTATCACCATGTGAGCATGTATTACAAGTGAACGATTATATATTGTAATTATAACAATAATAGTATTGTTATATATTGTTCATAACATTCAAAAAGTATAATTATTCATAATTAATCACATAATAAAAGCAGTTTGGAAGTTTTGAGTTTTGAATAAATAAAGTTATCTTTGGAGGACATCTTTGTTTTCTCCTCACACACGACGCAGACCCGAAGAAATGTGAAAAGGGAAGTGGAAGTGACAAGAGTCGCGCTAGCCCTGGCAACACAGGGGCCGCTGTCAGAGACTGTGGGAGCTCTTGGAAGCCCGGTCCGCATTCTGGCGTCCCCTGACTTGTGTCTTGGGGGGCCCAGGCACTTCCAGGGACCGTCAACGGCTACATTGTGTCGGCCCCTGCTAGGAGCATGGGAGAAGCGTAACCCTGTGGAATGTTGTCGCTTGTGTTCCGGATCTGGACGTGTGAGTAGAGTCTCCGCTTCTGTTCATGTTGCGTGCCTGCCTATGGGGGTCCGGTGGTCCCCTGGACCCTACATACGTAACTCACTTATGGTTTAGCTGAATGTACGACTCAGGGGCCCGCTGCAGAAGAAGGAGAAGCATAGAATCAGATGTCCATTGTATTTTCTTCTTAGATGTGGTTGACCAGTTAGCAGATGCAAGAGCTACTGTGACTACTATGCCTCGGTCTTACTTACTTACTTAATACCTAAACTATGACTGTATTGTGATGAAAAGAACCCTCGTGTAATGTATCCCACTGGTGGTTCATTGAAATATGTACAAAAGTGAGACTGGCGGTGCAACAGAGGCAGAAACTACACAATAGGGTCATTTTTAGCTGTGGTAGCTGTTGCAGATGCAGTGATACGGACTGGAGTCTTCTGCTCCTTCAGTGTTCACCCCTTCAGTCTTATTTGTACATATTTAAGCGAGCTGTCACCCGGTCACATCCCTGGCCCCGTTTAAATCCAATCCAGCCGGCGTCTCGGGGGTGCCGGCAGAAACAAGCCTGCGTGCGCTCACACACCGGGGCCCTTGTTGCAGTCTGAGTGGCTGCGGTGTGATTCACCTAATGCCTGAGATGTGACAAGCGCCGGCAAGGCTGTTCGCCGGGAGGAGTGAGTGACAGACCAGCACGACGTCTGCCGCGCGGCTGCTCAGCGTTCTTCACGCTTCTCCCTGTATCCTCCCCATTGTCTGACTGTTGTCTGCCTGCTGCAGCGGCCTCGGCAGACACGGCAAGTCACGGAGTCGAGGGACGGAAATAATCGCGGGATTGTGTCATTTGCTGTGATTCTTGGCCACCTACCTGACCGGGGCGAATTATTTCTGTGTTTAAGAGTGTAAATGTGTGTCATGGTCGTGAGCCTGTCATTGCAGGGAGGGAAAGGGATCCTTTTTTTTGGTTAAAGGAGCTGAGTAGACGTGCCTTCTGACAGAGTGTCTGAGTGGTTTCTTCAGCTCATCATCTCATGCCTCAGTATGTTTCAAATTGTGTTCTGTGTTGCGGCTACGAGATGATTACAACTTCCTGTCTCTCACGCAGAAGCCAAGATGGATCTGTGTCCCAAACCATTTGAAATTCCTCGCTTTTTCTATTCTGGGACCCCCCCCCCGAAAAATCGAACTATTTTCGATAAACATGTTATGTTGCAGTGTCGGTAGTGACATCGATGGTTGAGGGCTCTGCAGAATGGGAGCGTTTCCGTGATACCAGGGTTATGGTTCCTATTCTGCAGCAGAGGAATTTCTCAAATACTTCCCGTCACCCGTCATCAATCACGTTCATGAATGCCAAAATGGCGCCGTGATGGGATTTGTCTATGGGTGTTCCCTCTCCAAGCGCCATGAATCACTGCCTCGCACAATCGTCTCCGGGCTCCAAGCTGCAGCGAAAGACACACACACAACAGATAACGATCGACTGGAAACACAGCAAAACGGGACCCAGCCAAGGGAAGCTCTGCTGTAGCTGTAGTTGTTGTTGTTCTGTTGTTGATGCTGTGGTTGCCGGTGTATTGAGTTGATTAGGAAATACATCATACTTTGTCTGTCGGTGCCGCCTTGGGTGACGCGGGATAATTAACGTTCTTTGGAATGTGGAATGTTCATTTAGCCAAAGTATTCAATTGACTCTTTAGTCGATTAGCCGACGCCTTTATCCAAAGCGACTCACTTTGGATTAAAGCAACTTTACATTTTTTTGTCATTAATTAATTTCGCATAGCAAGATAACAAGATGGAAAGACTGCAGACATCGGGGTGCAAACCTTTCTTTCAGAAAGTGAATCCAACTAGACCCTCAGTGCTCCTCGGTGCAGCAGGCTACATGTTCTACGAAGGCCGTCATAAATCTAAGCTCTACCGGACTCTTTGGGGGGATGAATGTGTTTAGTCTCCGCTCTGCTCGGACAAACGCTCACATTGTCAGGAGGAGGAGGAGAATGTCCAAGCCTTGCTTCCCTCTGTGACCCGTGCGTGTCTGTTCATGTGGAGAATCCGGTGAGCTTATGCAGAATTATGAAGACTTTTTCGCGTTGCGAGTTTCCCAGCACTCCTCCCGAGGACAACCAGCTTACCATTTCTTACTCCATTTCTTAACTATGTCTTTACAAAACCACGGTGTTGTGTGTCAGGAATCGGTGAGTCATGAAGTGAACATTATTAATGGTGTGTGATTGAGTGTAGACTCTTGGCAGTGGAAGAGCAATGTTGATAATCATATTTGTCAGTGACTATTAAGCGAAACGTTGACATCATGTGAATGCAACACAGGCCAATATTCATCCCTCGACAGATTGGATCTGAGACGAATCTATGGTGTGCGGGGGAGAAGTTGAGAGGGGTCCTCCTGAGATGTGTGCAATCGCCGCTTTCAGGAAGAAACGACCTGAAATGTGAAAGACTCTTTCTGTTGTCAACACGCGCAGCTGAATTATGCGTCTCGATGCATTAGCATTCTCACCCAGCTTGTGCAATTTAATTACAATCAGAAACATCAAAACTAAAGAACACACACACACACCTGGACAGGGACAGATCAATGTGAGAAGATATTGATGTACGTCTTGTCATTAATCATTAATATCTGGCAGCCATGTTTTCCAGCGTGTGATCTGCCAAGTCAAAGGAACAGCGACGGTGAGCACAGACAACAGACAAAGCTCCCTCAGATGCCTCCTCGCTGTCGTTGAATCTATCTTTAGGGCCGCTATGTCTGCCACCGCCGCCGCGCCTTTCCATCTTGTTGACAACGTCTGACAAGACAAGATGTGCAACCTGAGAATCCCTCTTCACCACGCGGGGCTCCGGCACGACGAGGCTGCACACCCACAAGCCACCGCCACCACCACACGGCACAGCAGGCAGCGCTGAGGGGAGGGCGGGTTTACAGAGACCACACAGCGATGTGTTTATTGGGAGGAGGCTGCTGTGCTATGTCTGGCTATGTCATGTGTCACCCTCCTCGCCCCCCTCCGGCACCTCCACATGGCGTCCCACTCTCCCTGTGGAGGAGGGGAATCTGCAGGAGGGAGCTCACCTCATGATATGATGTTAACGATTTTGTTGAGGGATACGACATGCATTGCAATGGACCTTTCCCTACTCAAGCGCAGATCCCGCCCCCCCCCCGCCTAGTTACTGTTGCTATGTCCCCAAGCTTTCCCACAGCTCTGCAGCATGTTAGTAAGGTCCACTGAACAACGCCCCCCTGCTGATGATTCTCTCTCAATTCGCTGTATGTTATTTACCAAATGCCGTTACTTTATCTAATAGAGTTGTACAGAAAGGCCTGAACTATTTGACACAAGGATATATTCGTGACATTCTGATTTCGGACGGAGCAGACGACAACATAAAACTTGATGCTAAGTGTTGGCGACTCTTGCGGAAGACACAACGCCTTCACAAACTCCACATTGAAATTCGTCAGGACGACATCGTGGAGTCGTACTGCTCATGTAAAGCAGGGTGAGTACGTTAGTGATGTGTTTACAATGAAAATAACATCTGCTAACTACTAGCTACAATGGGCTAATCACCTAGCTATGCTAATCACACGATGGCGCGGTAGCACCTTGTAGCGCAATCTGGTCCGAGCGAAAAAAACGTTTCACTGCTCAATGTACCTGTACACTGAAATAGGTGACAAATAAACCTTTGAATTTTAACTAATTAGCGAGCTTTGTAGCTTTTTGTGTCGGCGCTGCTGTAAATTGATGTGTGGAGTCGCTATCAACCATTTGATTGTTGCACTTGTGAACTTTCAGTGTTTTAAGTACATCATAAAAACCACTGCGTTCAGTAATTGTCTTATCAGATACAGCACCTGTAAATAACTCAGACACAAAAATGACAGACCCACTTGGATCACATCCAGTCAATGCTTTGAGGGTTGTGCTTGACTTATAGTCACTATAAAGCTGAAAGTTTTCAGGCATGTTTTTAATAATAATGTCTCTATGAGGCCATATGTAGTTGTCCAAATGTAAAATACATAAGCTCTATCCATGTATTAAAAACAAGTCCTGCAGACTGCATGGATACTCCAAATCTCGATGAAACGCGCTCCCTGTAATCTCTCTGGATATCTGTGGTCATTATTGCACGTTCCCCAAGCGCATCTAAGAACCATGTTGTTCTAACTAAATGTAGCTGTAGTCTAATCTATGAACACAACGCGGGACAAGCTTTGTTTGTGGGACATCATGGCGGCACTGTTGCAAGGGGCGTGGTCTAATCAGGCAATCGTATTGGTTATTATTCTCCGCATAACTGACAGGGTGGAAAGGTCCATTCTGTGAGTATTGTGATGCGATATGAATGGTAAATGGATGGCATTTCTATCGCGATTTTATCCAAAGTGCTTTACAGTATTGCCTCACATTCACCCATTCATACACCGACGGCGGTGTCAACCATGCAAGGTAACAACCAACACGTCAGGAGCAGTTAGGGTTAGGTGGCGTCTTGCTCAGGGACACCTCGACATAGGCGGAGCCCGGGGATCAAACCAGCAACCTTCCCGTTGCCAGACAACCGCTCTTACCTCCTGAGCTACTGCCGTCCCTGATATCAGAATTCTTTTGTGGATTTTGCGTGGTTTAACGTTGGGTGTTGGTTCTCCAGGCCCGCCCTTCCTTTTTTAATGAATGTGGCCTAACAGAACAGAACAGAACACAATAGATACACATAAATGCACTATAGCTCCCTATGTGGGACAACACCGTTATTATTTTTCACGTTTTTCACGTTTGTGGCTTTAGTCAATCTGACGAGACGAGTCAGTAGTATTGCGGAAGTGAAGAATCCCATTTCTCACATCATGAATCGATTCCTGCCCTTCTCCCCTCCAAACCCTCCACCCTATAGCCGCCACCCAGAGCCCAGGTGGGTGAGTTGAGTGCGGAGACGGGCGTACGTGCTGCACTGTAACAAGGCATCGGGGGGGGGGGGCTAGCGCTAACAATGGCTAGCGCCGCGGCGAGTTACCCTGTAAATTGCTGAGTGAAAGGTAATGATCAGGAGGGATCTCAAGGACATTGACGTCGCTTTCTGCACACACACACACACACACACACACACACGCATGCATACACGTCCACACACATACACACACGTACACACACGTACACACACATACACACACATACACACACGCCAGCTGCTGCTGTGGAGTGTCAGGATACTCTTTCTCCGCTCCTCTCTCTCCCGCTCTTTCTCACCTCTCACTCTCTCTCCCTTTCTCTCACTCTCTCCCTGTCTCACTGTCTCTCTCTCTCTCTCCCTCCTCTCTCTCTCTCCCACTTTCTCTGCCACTCTCTCTGTCTGTCTGTCTCTCTCTCTCACCTCTCACTCTCTCTCCCTCTCTCTCTCACTGTCTCTCTTTCTATATCTCTCTCTCTTTCTCTCCCTCCCTCTCTCTCTCTCCCTCCCTCTCTCGCTCTCTCTCTCCCACTTTCTCTACCACTCTCTCTGTCTCTCTCTCTCTCTCTCTCTCTCTCTCTCTCACCTCTCTCTCTCCCCCCCTCTCTCTCCCCTCTCTCTCTCTTTTTGTGATAGGAGGAGAAGAGAGTGTGTGTGTGTGTGTGTGTGTGTGTGTGTGTGTGTGTGTGTCCTTGTGTGAATGAGGATGCTTCAAGCAGAAGAGTGATATCTCCCTGGCCGACATAAAATGGCAGACAATAAAGGAAGTGTGGTAAAGTAGTGGCGATGGCTTTTCCACATTCTCCGGGGAGCGGACTCGCAGGCGGTGGGGGGAAAAAGAAGATGGGAAAAAAAGGGGGGGAAAACTGAAAGGACAGGAATAGGGAGGTAGATGATGAGGGAGATGGAGTCGTTTCATGTGTGTCAAAATCCACAACCTGTCAGGAGCCTCCACTGAAGTTTGCTTTGTAAAAAACCCAGCATGCATAATAAAACAAAAACAACTTTGGCTGCAATAAAAAAAAAAAAACAAGTAAAAAAATATAAGGGCGGGAAGATAAAAAAACAGCAATTTTGCTGGATATATGCACACATATGTATTCATGCTGGGGAAATTACCATCACAATAACTGCGTCCACAACCGTGCACTAAGATACAATTCTAGGTCCAGGCCTGGGAAAATAATATTGCAAATTATAATCTACTTAGCCAATGCCCTGAATGTGACAAATTATAACATTACTACAAATAAGCTGTCGCACTGTATAATGTAGACAAACCGGACCATTAACGAGACGCAGAATATGCACGCGCCATATCATTGTGCAAGGTGTGCCGTGGGTATATAATCAGAGAGGGGAGTAATGTACAGGTTACCCCCCCCCCCCCCCCTTCCAGTGAGGAGCAACGCGTAATTAGCATACGTTGTCTCCGTTCGCATTTTTTTGATTTATTGAGGAGTGTGTAATAAAAAAGGCCGGTCCAGGAGGATTGAGAGGAAGACCACAGCGGATACTTGATACACAGGCGGGCAGCTTGCCTACAACACACCCTGATCCCCCTCCCTCCCTCCCCCCGAAGATCGACTGGAGGGGTGGGAGGGAGGGGGGTGGGGAGGGAGGGGGGTGGGGAGGGTGGGGCGTGCGAAGAGCCAGCCAGCAAGTTTTCTCTGTGTCAACTTGCTAACTGGAGCATAGGGCAAGGAGAGGGAGAGGAGGAGAAGAGAGAGAGAGAGAGAGAGAGAGAGAGAGAGAGAGAGAGAGAGAGAGAGAGAGATAGAGAGAGAGAGAGAGGAGAGAGAGAGAGAGAGAGAGAGAGAGAGAGAGAGAGAGAGAGAGAGGGAGAGAGAGAGAGGGGGAGAGAGAGAGAAGAGAGAGGGAGAGAGAGAGGGAGAGGGGGAGAGAGAGGGAGAGGAGAGAGGAGAGGAGGGAGGGAGAGAAGAGAGAGAGAGTAGAGAGAGAGAGGAGAGAGAGAGGGAGAGGAGAGAGAGGTGAGAGAGAGGGAGAGAGGGGAGAGAGAGGAGGAGAAAGAGTATCCTGACACTCCACAGCAGCAGCTGGCGTGTGTGTATGTGTGTGTATGTGTGTGTACGTGTGTGTACGTGTGTGTATGTGTGTGTGTATTGTGTGTGTGTGTGTGTGTGTGTGTGTGTGTGTGTGCAAGCGACGTCAATGTCCTTGAGATCCCTCCTGATCATTACCTTTCACTCAGCAATTTACAGGGTAACTCGCCGCGGCGCTAGCCATTGTTAGCGCTAGCCCCCCCCCCCGATGCCTTGTTACAGTGCAGCACGTACGCCCGTCTCCGCACTCAACTCACCCACCTGGGCTCTGGGTGGCGGCTATAGGGTGGAGGGTTTGGAGGGGAGAAGGGCAGGAATCGATTCATGATGTGAGAAATGGGATTCTTCACTTCCGCAATACTACTGACTCGTCTCGTCAGATTGACTAAAGCCACAAACGTGAAAAACGTGAAAAATAATAACGGTGTTGTCCCACATAGGGAGCTATAGTGCATTTATGTGTATCTATTGTGTTCTGTTCTGTTCTGTTAGGCCACATTCATTAAAAAAGGAAGGGCGGGCCTGGAGAACCAACACCCAACGTTAAACACACAAAATCCACAAAAGAATCTGATATAGGGCGGCAGTAGCTCAGGAGGTAAGAGCGGTTGTCTGGCAACAGGAAGGTTGCTGGTTCGATCCCCGGGCTCCGCCTAGCTAAGTGTCGAGGTGTCCCTGAGCAAGACGCCACCGAACCCTAACTGCTCCTGACGTGTTGGTTGTTACCTTGCATGGTTGACACCGCCGTCGGTGTATGAATGGGTGAATGTGAGGCATACTGTAAAGCACTTTGGATAAATTATAAAATCCATCCATTTACCATTCATATCGCATCACAATACTCACATAATGGACCTTTCCACCCTGTCAGTCATGCGGAGAATAATAACCAATAAGATTGCCTGATTTCTTAAGACCACGCCCCTTGCAACAGAGCCGCCATGATGTCCCACAAACAAAGCTTGTCCCGCGTTGTTGTGTTCATAGATTAGACTACAGCTACATTTAGTTAGAACAACATGGTTCTTAGATGCGCTTGGGGAACGTGCAATAATGACCACAGATATCCAGAGAGATTACAGGGAGCGCGTTTCATCCAGATTTGGAGTATCCATGCAGTCTGCAGGACTTGTTTTTAATACATGGATAGAGCTTATGTATTTTAAATTTGGGCAACTACATATGGCCTCATAGAGACATTATTATTAAAAACCTTCAGCTTTATAGTGACTATAAGTCAAGCACAACCCTCAAAGCATTGATTGGATGTGATCCAAGTGGGTCTGTCATTTTTGTGTCCGAGTTATTTACAGGTGCTGTATCTGATAAGACAATTACTGAACGCAGTGGTTTTTATGATGTACTTAAAACACTGAAAGTTCACAAGTGCAACAATCAAATGGTTGATAGCGACTCCACACATCAATTTACAGCAGCGCCGACACAAAAAGCTACAAAGCTAGCTAATTAGTTAAAATTCAAAGGTTTATTTGTCACCTATTTCAGTGTACAGGTACATTGAGCAGTGAAACGTTTTTTTTCGCTCGGACCAGATTGCGCTACAAGGTGCTACCGCGCCATCGTGTGATTAGCATAGCTAGGTGATTAGCCCATTGTAGCTAGTAGTTAGCAGATGTTATTTTCATTGTAAACACATCACTAACGTACTCACCCTGCTTTACATGTGCAGTAGGACTCCACGATGTCGTCCTGACGAATTTCAATGTGGAGTTTGTGAGGCGTTTGTGTCTTCCGCATAGATCGCCAACACTTAGCATCAAGTTTTATGTTGTCGTCTGCTCCGTCCGAAATCAGAATGTCATGGATATATCCTTGTGTCAAATAGTTCAGACCTTTCTGTACAACTCTCTTAGATAAAGTAGCGGCATTTGGCAAATAACATCCAGCGATATTGTCAGGAATCCTTGAGAGAGAATCATCAGCAGGGGGGCGTTGTTCAGTGGACATTACTAACATGCTGCAGAGCTGTGGGAAAGCTTGGGGGACATAGCAACAGTAACTAGGGGGGGCGGGACTTGCCGTTGAATAGGGAAAGGTCCATTCACATCATGTTTCCCTGGAAAATCAACAAATCGTAACATCATATCATGAGGTGAGCTCCCTCCTGCAGATTCCCCTCCTCCACAGGGGAGTGGGGACCGGCCATGTGGAGGTGCCGGAGGGGGGGGGAGGAGGGTGACACATGACATAGCCAGACATAGCACAGCAGCCTCCTGCCCAATAAACACATCGCTGTGTGGTGCTCTTGTAAACCCGCCCTCCCCCAGCCTGCCTGCTGTGCCGTGGTGGTGGTGGCGGTGGCTTGTGGGTGTGCAGCCTCGTCGTGCGCGAGCCCCGCGTGTGAAGGAGGGATTCTCAGGTTGCACATCTTGTCTTGTCAGACGTTGTCAACAAGATGGACGGGTCTTCACAGATCCCCCTTTCTTCCCCCACCAACCCCCCCGTCCCCCAATGAGTCGCTTACGAGGACAAAACCCGTTTTACATATGGAACCCGCAGACACAAACACACGCGCGCGAGAGGGGGGAACATTTTAAAAACGTATTACCGACAGATTTCTGCCGCCGCCATGCCAGAAACGTCACTTACGAAAAGCCATCTCCAGACGGGCCTGGCAAGTCGTCCAAGTTTCACCTCGCGCAACGACAGAAATACAGAAATAGTTAGGCCAAGTCCCCGAAGAAGCCACCGCCGCCGTCGCCATCGTGTGTGTGTGTGTGTGTGTGTGTGTGTGTGTGTGTGTGTGTACCAAGCCAAAGAGACCTTGTGCATATGTTGCCGTGCCATCTGCTGCACCCACCGCCACCGCCCCCCCCCCCCCCCCCCCCACCCAGCCCTTTTGACAGGCTGTTTTAAAGGCATTCCACTTGAAGCTGTCACTCTATCCTATTGAGCCTGGTACCACAACAGCATGTGTGCCGGCGATCACAGGATCGGACGACTTTTTGATCATCCTGGCGGTGAGTATATATCGGGAGGACGCATGGGGAAATGGGAAATGCGCTTTGAGGCTGGAGATTATCTCACTGTAGCATCCCCACCACCAGAGTCACGAGCAAAAAAACACTTTCTGTTTCATCTGCATCCCAGTTATAAAAGCTGCCATATCATGAGGTTCCCTCTCGGGTGTATAATTGTGTAACCGACCGTCGAAGTCGGTTGCGGAGAGGAGAGGGAAAAGTCTGTGATGAAAAATAAACGGGATGTAATCGTAAGCATGTTAAACGAATGAGAAAGGCCCCGAAAAGGGGGTCTATTGTTAATTGTCGCAAGCCGCCTGAAGTGTATTTTAATCGTGTGAACGTGGGCGAAAACAACCCCACAGCGACCGTGTGTGTTGCGTGTTGCGTGTTGCGTGTGGAGAGACAGAAGGGTCAGCAGCAATTAGCGGCGAACTGCAGTTAATCAAGGGGACTTTCAGATGTTAATGGCGCACAAGTAGCTGCACTCAAAACACTAGAATCAATATGAGGTTTGACTCGAGAGTCAACAGAAAAAAGCGTGTTAGTTTTAGTTTTGTACTCAAATCCGTGGATACATTCACTGCTGTGTGGA
The DNA here is from genome assembly GCA_002895965.2 of Coryphaenoides rupestris. Lineage (NCBI taxonomy): Eukaryota > Metazoa > Chordata > Actinopteri > Gadiformes > Macrouridae > Coryphaenoides > Coryphaenoides rupestris. Next base: position 397,528 of record PIJE02000014.1, read on the forward strand.
TTCATGCAGGCCCACATGATAGATGTCCTCTGTGTTGTTTTGCGTGTAATCTTCTGTGTGGTGCAGGCTACACTGGTGGCAATGAATTTCCTCTCTGGGCGACAACAACATCTAATATTATATAATCTATCAAAGGCCCCAAAAAAAACCCTTGATTAGACCCTCTATTTGACACTGATGTGTGGGAGTAACCAAAATGAAAAACAGCACATCTTAGTCCAAAGTATTGGCAATATAAATATCTGCCCAGCTCCAGGCCAGAAGTTCTGGTCGTGGCATCGTTGACGTGAAGCGGCGGCTTCCTTTTTGGTTAAAAAAGCGGTTATCTAATGCCATGCGATTGGAGTTCGCGATTAGCCGATATAGTCACCTTCTGACGGGGTCCGGCGCCAGCGGGTTGTCGAGCCGTGAGTCTAATAGCTACAAATGGCGACTGGCCTATAGACAAGATAGAAGCACGGCTACTGGTAGTGCAGAGGGCTGTTCTAAACGCATTAAGAAGTACTGAGCATGTTGAAATCCGAACAGCGCTCCGCTATAAAGGCATTTATTTATCATAGTTGTTTTTGTTGTACTTGTGTGTTCGCATCCCAACATACATGTCAACTGAAAATGCCGTTAGAATCAGGCGAACACACTGGTTGGTCCTAGTACTGAAGCACTCGAGGCCCGGCTAAGGTTGTTGGTGGGTGAAATAATTCTGTCCTGGACTTCTGAAGAATGGCTCCTCCTGAAATCAGGAAATCATCTGCAGCCCTGGTCGCTGTGCAGGTGTGCAGGTGTAACTCAGCCCCGCCAACGCTGGTGCTGGAAGCCATCTGCAGCAACACACACACACACACACAAACACGCACACACACACACACACACACACAAGAACAAGTATAATGTGGGTGCACGTTTAGGGCTGTTCTGGAAGAGTCTCTCGATCCGGTATTATAACTGAGATCATATTTTTGTATTTTACTCCGACATTGTAATCTACGGCCTTTATTTCCACATATCGGCATGACAGAGTTGTGTGGGTTTTTGTAATATGCGTTTATACATCGGTGCGTAACACTGTAAGAGTCTCACTTGTAAACAAAGAGTTTTAGCTGTGTGTTGTTGCTGGCACTTCCCTCCCTCTGTATATTATGAGCTGCTGAGGTAAAATAGGGAACAGGCTGCTGAATACTGATATGCACACACAGCAGGAGAGCTCTCTCGCTCTGTGGGTCCTGACCTTCTGACCACGGTCAACAAAGTGCATCTAATTATCAACACTACTTACACGCTGAGGGCTGCACGAGATTGGACAAAAAAATAAAGTTTTGTTCTTTGCGATATACAGTATATATATATATACAGTATATATACTGTATTTAGCTATGAGATATAAGAGGTGCTTAATGTGCCTAACTTCCAGGCAAGAGTTGCTGGCAACCAATTTGTCCTTTTTTTCTCCCAGAAAAATTAATAATAAAATGTATACAAAATATATTATATATAGCATAAATGATTCTGATAAGTGTCGTTTTATGAAAAACTGTTAAAATACTAATTGATACACTCATAAAACTTAACAGAATACTAACGTCAAGTGTTTCACATAATTTAAATTAATTTATCAGTATAGTTTTGCCAAAACTGCATATTTATGGATTCCGGGCGCACGCACAAAAGATTTTACATGAACTAAGTCTAAGCATAATAATGGCAAGTTATTAATAAACTGGGATTTGCATGACTTGCGGTCCACGGGATGAGGCATCAGGAGTGGAAGCCTGGAAATCATCCTGCACTACAGCAGATGCTCTCACGTTCCCAGGCTTCGACCGGGACATAAACAGATCTCCATATTCCTTGTCCGTGATGTCCGTGCAGGTGACATAGCTGGAGCAATGTTTTCCTTATTCATTGTTCTCTCGTCGATCATTTGCTGCTCTCCTAACTGTGGCGGCAATGCTAATGCGGCTATACTAATGTGTGGAGTCTGTTCGGCGTGCCCATGTCAGCTCACCGGCGAGCTGTGTGTGTGTGTGTGCGCGCAGATAGTTGTTAAAGCAACCTGTGTTGCAATTGTCTGCGATTAAAATAAGTAAACAAACTCCATCATTTGAATTTCAAATTTTTTTACTTGCCAGTGAAATGTTTACGCTGTAGAGCTCTGTTTCTTCTGGGTGAGTCATGGTGGACAACCAGGCCCCAGTGAGTCCTCCTTTTGGATCAAGCAGCGAAAACGTTGAAGCGTGACATGTTTGGGTTAATTTCTTCTCTCTGTTTAATGTTCAATGTTGTGCACCAATTTCACAAAAGCACATTGCTTAGGCAAGAAAGCTGTTGCTGATTCTGATACCGATTCTGATTCCTGATTTGAGTCCTGCGATTATGTGAATATTCCTACTATCCCTATTGTGACTATTCTGCTAAACCCTACCACTAACTTGTGTGTTTGGACGTCTTGGCATTATTAATAGTACTCAGCATTGTTCAGCATATTGTATGTTCTTCGATGTTGCTAATGCACTCTGAATGGCACGTCTGCTCTTATCCCAGCTATTATGCCGGCAACCTAGCAATTATGAAACTCATTCTATTACACTTCCAATTATGAATGCTATGAATGCCTGTTCTATTCTTATCTTTATGTACCACAGTGATATATTGCTGTCTCCTTCAACAATTGTACTCTTTGTTAGTTGCTTTGGATGAAAGCATCCTAAATGCCCTAAATGGAAATGGAAATGGGAATGTATTGCGCATGCGCCCATCACAACGACGATGATGAAGAAGGTGACGCCCTTTAAGCTAACAGTATGTAAATACAGTATGTCCCCCACCCTGACTCCATGAGCAGAAGGCAATCAGCAGCAATTACCACTTTGTGCCCGCGCCCCGTAAACATCACGCCAGCGTAGAAACACCCCGAGAATCTCACATCGGCTTCTCTTTCATGAGCAGTGTGTGTGTGTGTGTGTGTGTGTGTGTGTGGGGGGGGGGGGGGTGTATGTGTGTGTGTGTGTTTGTGTGTCTGTGCCCCTCCCTAGAGAGAGGGAGAGGGAGAGAGAGAAAGATAAAGAAAGAGAGAGATTCTGGGAGACAAGGAGACAAGGAGAAAGAGAGAGAGGGAGAGAGAGAGAGAGTTTTCGGTCGGGTGACGGCCACCACCACCACCGCCACTGCCGCCGCCTGATGGAGGAGGAGTCTGCCGCCCGTCGACTGAGACTCTGCAGCCAATCGGGAGGCGGCTGACCCCTGGAGCCCTGTGTTCCTTCCTCCTCTGTTCCTCCTCTCACACCACTCTGGATCGCTCTCTCTCCTCCAGACGGGCAGACAAGTTGTGGTGAATTCATCAGCGTTGTGAAGGGGCCTATTTTATTCCCTCCACCCTCCACTACCTCGCCACCCCACCACCACCACCACCACCTCCACCTCCCCTGTAATATACCTGCACTTGAGTCTCCCATTTCAGCTGAACGGCTGCACTTCTGTTCCTCCTCCTCCTCCTCCACCCACCAGGAAGCCTGCTCCTCTCCCCTGGGTGGGTGCAGAGGCGAGGATGTGTATGTGGCGCCAGAATTAGTCTCTTAATAGCTAATCCCGTATTATATTCCGTGATCCGCTATTCAGACGTTCCCCCGGACAATAATTGGAAAAAGTGTGTGTGTGTGTGTGTGTGTGTGTGTGTGTGTGTGTGTGTGTGTGTGTGTGTGTGTGTGTGTGTGTCTCAACGACCATGTATGGATGACTTGAACCATTGTCATACTCAAAGTGTATTGTGTATTGAAATCATTGACTGGTTTGTCTTACTTACTTAATTATTAATGATTTATTCCTGTTACAACAACCAACAATAGGAAACTAATCTCATCTTGTAGTGAGTTGATACTGATGCCAGATTGCCGCGTGCTTTGTCATCGGAATAGAATACCTGGTTTCTCGTCCCCCACCTGAGTCACTATCGCTATCTCCTAAGTGTTCCTGTAACACAGTATAAAACAGCACAGACGTATTCCACTGCAACCACACTTTGCAACCTGTTGAACTCATGGGCGCGTAGCAGTGGGTGTTTGAGCCATCGTCCCGTTTAAAGTCTAAGTGAACCCCTTGTTTCAGATTAAATTCGAACAATTGCATTTATATTATGCTTTTATCCAACGCGCTTTACAATATTGCCTCGCGTTCTCCCATTCATAAAAGGGAAAGCGAGGCAAAAAGCAGCCAGCTGGTCGGCAGCAGTTTGGGGTTTTAGGTTGTTTTGTTCAGGGACACCTCATCGACACTTAGCTATAGGCGGAGGAAGGGGGGGGGGTGGGGGATCGAACCAGCAACCTTCCAGCTGCCAGACAAACACTCTATACCTCCTGAGCCTTCATGCACTGCGCCCCCCCCCCCCCCCCGACCACCTTTTAAAACAACAGCGCACAAAAAACGATTTAGGCTCTGCTGTCCCTTTAAAGCCGGACATGAATCATTAAAGGGCTGTAAGTGCAGTGTGCTCGCAGCTGATGGTAAGGCCGTGTGATATGCAGCCATTGATAAAAGGAGAAACATCAAAGTAACAAGGAGATGAGAGCAGCGAGGAGATAATGTATGGACGGGATCCGGGGTACGGCTTTCATGTAGGTTAGGTTAGTTCAAATAGGCTGCGCAAAGTTGAAAAAGACGCAGACGAATTGAAAAGAAAAGATGAATTAAAACCGGGGGGTTCACCGAGGTCACAACTTTATCGCGGTGAAAGGTGCCATCGACTGAATATTTGATGATCTTATACATAAAATTCTCATAAGTCATCATAAGTCATTCTCTTAAAATATCATCGACCAAATGTGCATAGATCAAGTTGTCGTTGGTGGTGGTGGTGGTGGCGGTGGTGATGGCGGTGGAGGTGGTGGTGGGGTTCGCTTTTCCAAATTTATATTCGTTCTCATAAACGACTCCACATAAGTTATGTGTGATTTTTCATCCGACGGAACCACAATTTGACCTTTCCTAGACAAGACCAAAGGATGTCAGGCTCCCTGGATATCGATGAAAGAATATAAATATATAAATATTGGATTGTGGCGATCTCCTGTGCCCTTGTTTTCATTGTTCCACCATTTATTATGTCAGAGATCGATGGCCGTCATGTGGGTTTGACCACGCGGCGTGTCTGAGCTGCGCGATCCCTCCTGTCACATCTCCCCCAGCCTGCAGACCGCATCCGATATTGGATTTAGGAGTGTGTGTGTGTGTGTGTGTGTGTGTGTGCCTGAAATGAGGAGCTGACAGTAGTTAGGCTGCATCAGCATTTCCCTTTGACTCTCATAAATGGTCTGTTTGCGGAGAACGTTCGAGTGATGTAGATCATTAACTTTTGATTCACTTCAGCATTTCCCCCATGTCATCAATTATGCAATATGCACGCGGAGGAGGAGGAGGAGGAGGAGGATATTTTTTAAGGAGATGCATTTCTTCGCATCCCTCAGTGGCTTTCGTGACCCCACCGCCCCCCCCCCCCCCTCCTCCGCCCTTCAATGACACCTCTCTCATCACCAGACACGCAACACACACACACACACACACACACCCACACACCATACGCACACACCGTACACACACACACACTGCACACACACTCAAGCGCGCAGACACACACACACACACACACACACTGTGTGGTGTTTTTTTATAGGCTTGATTAAAATGTTACTCATGAAACATAACAATGTTTTGCCACTTTTATTAAATTACAATTTCTCCGCCCGAGTGTGAAGAGGAGGCCGGCAAGGGGCCCGCCGTGGCACTCAGTAGCTCTTCCTCCCGGGACGGCAAAACAATTACTGGCAGCGGGAAATACATTTCTTTGTTTGTGTATTGATACAAAAATAAAGGAGATAAAAAAAATCCCAGGATAAATAATGGTATGTCGGTCTCGGCTTGCGGCGTGTAGATTTCTGTTGTTTCATATTTGGGCTACAGGTTAATAGGAAGCTTTCGGATCTTTTCAAGGAGTGGTAATTGCTTTGGGAGCGCGGTTGCCTTCATATGAAATGACTGTGGCACCACCGGCTTGTTGAACCCTCTCTTCTCTCTTTCTCTCTTGTACCCATTATGGTCTGGTCGTTTTTTCCCGCTAATTTGGGAATTGTGCAAGCACAAATACATCACAAAACCTCCGTGAATGTTTGAATTGTTATCGGCATTGCAATACTGACTTCTCAGTGGCGGCTCGTCAATAGGGGGCACTGGGGAGTCGCTCCACCGACCATATCTACAGAAGTCTTCTTATTCACGTTACATGAATTAGATAGATAATGCAAAATAATTATGAGATAAACTTGTTCAACTGTACCACCAGCATGGTAGTCTGCATTAATTTAAAAATGGTTCCAAATAGTTTTTCGTTTATTTTTGTGTGAATACTGTTACGAATCCCCCCCAGATGGCACGTCTAGGCGTAGATGGGAGGGGGAATACGTAACATACCGTATGTGCATGTAATGCTGGGAACCGCTGGTGCTGTGGGGTAGTGCAACACAAACTACTCGGACAACGTCATAAATGGCCACCAGTAAGGAGGATTTATTTAGAAGTATAATAATAATAATAATAATAATAATAATAATAATATAATAACAAACAACACGAGGGAACACAAAGAGACTAAGGGGAGGACGCCCGACGGCGCCAAAGGAATGAACAGAAACAAAACACACACCCCCAAACTCTCCAAACACTAACGAACACAATCTACAACACCTGCGACAACCCCCGCCCCCTTCCTCTCCTCAGAAGAGGGAGCGGCAGGTTTAAATACAGACGCACGGCCCTCTAATTGGCCGACGGATGACAGCCTGGGGACGCCATTGGTGGAAGGACAACAGGGGGAGTGACGGACGAAACGTTGATTGCCAGGGAGACGAACGAACCGTTGATTGACAGGAGGACGAACCAATACCTGGGAGCGAGACAGGAAGTATAGAAACAGAGGGGGGGGGGGAACAAACAGACAGACAACAACACCACACGCACACATTTGGGAACGTAACAATACAGTATGTACTTCGGCTAATTCCTGGTTGAGGGGCGTCGGCCAAATGAGTGTGTATGGGAGTCGGTAACCTTTTGGCAAGCATGTGACCAGATGTGTCTCTCTGATTGGCAGCTTCAGACTTCACCACAGGACATAGAGAACTGCGCCCCGGACACTCCCACTTTTATTGGCAGCGTATCGGTATTGTCTTCGTGTTCGCGTTCTGATGTGATTGGACAATTCTGGGGGCAAAAGGATTATTGGTGGTAAATGAATGTGTGTGTTATTAAGTGTTATTAAGAGTTAGCCGTCTGTAGTGTGTGTTGTGCTGCTTGTGTGGGGGTGACTTTAGACGACACAGACTGACTGAGCAACTTGACGAAGACCATGACCCAGACCGACCGAGCCAGACGTGGCATGGGGGGTAAAGTTACTTAGAGTCCTGTCATGTGGGTGTTTTGCACCGCCTAACATTTTTTACCACCAGCCGTCACTGCTTCTCATGAAGTTAACTTATACATATTTTGATCACAATCGATCACCCATAAACATGCATTAAGTAGTAAGTACCATGTGACATATCTTATTATTTATGCTTGTTTATTTCTGCAGCACCATTTAAACACAAGGCCATCCATAGTGCTGTACAAAGAAGTAAATCACATGAAAAAAAAACATTAAAAGGACTATCATTGAAAAAATAATAAACGAGAAATAAAATACTGAAAATATAATAATAATGTATTGTAAAATAAACAATAAAACATTTATATATAAGATGGTAAGAGAGTGTAGCAAATGACCTTGCCACATAAAGTGGTTTTTTTGACAGCCAGCCACAGAACCCAAGTGGATGTTGAATAAACTGGTTTATTGCAGAATTTGCAGTTGAAAGTCGATAGAGCAAGTGGTAGAGTGCTAGCACTCTCCTGAGTGTGTGTGTGTGTGTGTGGTGGTGGCTGGTTTAACCTGTGGTGTATGGATTAGCCAACACACCACAGGTGTGCAGCCTCACCCAACCGCAGACTGAAACTCGGGCCAGGTGAGGCTGCATAAACCTTAAACCAGCCACCAACAGAACCACTTACATACTCCGCAGACACAAATACATATAAATGACTCCTATTATACCATCAGGTGTGAGCGTGATTAGCCATTCCAAGCAGTTTCAAAAACCAGCTTTCAAAAACTGCTTGGAATGGCTAATCACGCTCACACCTGGTATTATAAATATGCCTCAAAGCTGCAGCAAACATAAATGTTTGAGCCCTAATTTAAAGGTCTAAAGTATTAAAGCAAAAGCAGACCTCACATGTTCTGGAAGTTTGTTCCAGATCTGTGGTGCATGAAAACAGGACTGACCTGTGGAAACAGAGTTTTGCATGGCATTTACTTTTAGAATGAGTACACTTGCTTGGTCATGGTGGTCCATCCATCGTGTCCGATGATGACTTCTACTTGGGTTTCCCTTGGTGAGTTTTGGTGTAAAGGCTGTAAAGTCCAATACGGGAGACACATGATCTATTGTTGCAGGTATAGGACGAGTACAGTCTGGATTAGTTTCTGTGAAGAGGAAGGTGAGCTGCGGTGATAGAGATAGATAGATAGATACTTTATTTATCCCCTTGGGGAAATTCAAGGTATCCCGTAGCTCAAGTCAAAAAACAACAATACAGTTGACAATAAGTAAAAGGACAGACAATAGACGTACATTTTATCAGGTCAAGTAAAAATTAATTCTAATAAATAATGAATTGCACATTGTCCCGGATAGTGTATCACAGAAGCAGAAGCGAGGGAGGGCGATGAGCCCTTGCCCTAGACCAGAGGTGGGCAAACTACGGCCCGCGGGCCAAATACGGCCCGTTGCGTTGTTTAATCCGGCCCATCGGACATTTACATTAACATCAGTCCTATAATACATTTAAATTTGTAGTATTCATTTCGCTGTTTTATTTTTTTTCTTCCTGCAATTGATTCCTTAATTGGTTCCACTAGATCAGAGGACACTAATATGCCATCCGCGGTCCGGACCCAGACGCCGTCATATCCGGACCCGGACCTATAACCAATAAATGATTGAGTATTATACATTTTAGTTGTCGCGTTTCTATTTTAACCGGCGCATCGTTTCTAACCTTTACGGCACTGGCTTAGCGTCCCAATCAGGTCACGTCACGTGACGCTACTCAGCCAATCAAATCGTTACAGTCAGTGAGCGACTAGAAACAAACATACAGGCGGAGAAATGAGACGAGAGAAACAGTCAGAGTATAGCGCGCTTTAAAAAGAGAAAGGTAGACGGAGAGAACAGAGCCTTTAATGAAGATTGGACAGACGTGTGTACATTATTCTTCCCACGGACAGTTTAAACCCCGTATGTCTCATCTGTCCCGAGACTGTGGCTATTATTAAAAGTGATAATGTGAATCACCACTACAAGACAAAACATAAGTGTTTTCACCAAACACAGCCGTCCAAATCCGAACTGAGGGCGCAGAAAATAAACGATCTGAGAGCCCAGTATGATCGATCCACCAGAATCCTGACACATTAATTCACTGCCCAACAACGTGCTGATGAATGTTCCCTTAGAGTTGCTTGGATTTAAGAGTTTTGTGCTAAAATCAAGGAAATACCTCTGTCAGCATCATGTTATATTATTGAATTGTACTTCAATTGTACTTATTGAATTGTACTTCATTTATTTGATTTAACTACATAGTGGCAGCCTATAGATGTTGATACGGTTACTAGGCTACTTCAATATACAGTATATGGCATCATAACGCAAGTTAGACATTATGATCCTCATCTACTAATGGCCCGGCCCGTCTGTACGTTTTAAAAAACAAATGTGGCCCTAGAGCTAAAAGGTTTGCCCACCCCTGCCCTAGACCGAGGTGTTGTACAGTCTTATGGCCGTGGGGACGAAGTAACTCCTGTGCCGCTCCGTGCGCGAGCGCAGAGAGATGAGCCGTCTGCTGCGGATACTGCTCTGCCCTGCCAGGGCGTGGTAGAGAGTCGATCTTCCTCTTTATTTAGAGGCCACCTACTTTCGTGTCCTTCCTGGCCTCAATCCTCACTCCTCTCCCCTTCAGAGCCTTGAAGTCCACACACTCAGCATCTCAGACTGTTTGACTGCATGTATTAACCAGCCACTCTGTGTTCCTCCTGTGTTCCTGGTGTGTGCAGGCGAACATCTCCGAGTGTGTTCCCGTGGCAACACGTGCTGCACCCAGGAGATGGAGGATGTGTTCGGCCAGCAGAGCAAGCAGGACTTTGAGAACCTGGTGGACGAGACGAGCCTCGAGTTACGCAGTATCTTCACCTCCAGACATACAAAGTTTGACGGTAAGAAGTAGGGCACGATATTCACCCACGCACGGCGCCGCCCCCCAAATGGATAGTTGTGCGTACATCTCGGTGTCTTTTTATGACGCAATTGCATCTGGAGGATAATGTCAGAACAATTTTGGACTGTCGTCTGCCTGCTGTTTGCTACTCTCTGCTACTCGGCTTCCCATAGAGGAAACAGCAGCAACACAAAATGCCATTAACGTGTTGTGAGTGAAGCTGGATGAAACTATACCACCATGGCCCAGCACACAGCAGACTGACAGCTGGAACCGGGGAGGAGGGAGGGGAGTGGGGCGGGGGTCCTGCCTGCATTATTTAAGCTGCTTGCCAGTCTTCGCAGGGGTGCGATCCCGTCTTAGCCTCACCGTAGCCTCTCGCTGCCTCCTCCTCCTCCTCCTCCTCCTCCGCCTCCTCCTCCTCTTCGCCTCTTGACCACCGCATCTCCACCAGGCTGCGGCGTCTGTGAGAGGAGGGTTCAGCCGGTGAACTCCCTGAATCTCCCTTCGCCCCGTCCTCCCTTCCTCATCCTCCTCCCCCTCCTCTAGCTCACTTGATATGGATTTAGCCCCTGCCTGACTGGGTAAACAGCAGCATTAACACTTAACCAGCTGTTCACAGCCGACCGAAGGAGGAGACGAAAGTGGTTTGGAAGTGGGTTTTGATTGTAGTGTTTGAGCGTCGTCATTCAAAATCACTTTTAATAATGAGTTAATGGCATCAATGGCACTACCCTACTACTAAATACAAATACAGGGTCCTTCCTGGATGTCTGTTATTACTGACTTAAGTAGGCTGATAGTAAGATAAGATAAGATAAGATAAGATAAGATAGAACTTTATTAATCCCGAAGGAAATTCTTGTGCCAGGTTGCATAGCAATACAATAAAAACAATAAAGAAATCAACAGAATAATACAAATAAACTAAATAGTAAAAATAAATAGTGTTTTGTAGTGTAGTAGAGTTAGTAGAGTCAGCATTAGTATTATAGCATAGCACAGTATAGTGTACCCTATTTATTATATTGCATATCCTAGTATAGTGCTGTGGAGTGTATGTGGAGCATAGCATATTAAAGTATAGTGGAGTAGAGTATAAATGGTAAATGGATTGCATTTATATGTCGCTTTTATCCAAAGCGCTTTACAGTATTGGCTCACATTCACCCATTCATACACCGACGGTGGTGTCAACCATGCAAGGTAACAACCAACACGTCAGGAGCAGTTAGGGTTAGGTGGTGTCTTGCTCAGGGACACCTCCACACTTAGGTAGGCGGAGCCCGGGGATCGAACCAGCAACCTCCCTGTTGCCAAACAACCGCCCTTACCTCCTGAGCCACTGCCGCCCCCATAGCATAGAATAGCATAGCATAGCATAGCATGGCATCTTAAAGAGTATATAGTATGGCTCAGTCACATCCTGTCTAGGTCAGGAACTTGGAGGACAAACGGGCCATATGCACGGCGCCATGTTAACCACACGTCACACCTTTAATGAGTTATTCATCAGCCCCAATTACCTCCAGGTTAATATCATGGACGGTGGAAAGTGAACCTACCAAATTGCTAATAACGCATATTAATTAAGAACATCTAGGTGGTGACATGTAGCACGTAGAACATTTTGTCCACTTACTCATTGAGTTTTACAGGTAGCCTGTAAAACTCTGTGCTCGATGCACTGGCTTCGCAGGTCTGACCGCTGCTGGGGTATCAGCAGCATCGCTTCTCAGGAGCTCTGGGGCTGCACTGCTCGCCCCTCTCAACCCCTCTCACTACTTTATTATCTCTCTCTCTCTCTCTCTCTCTCTCTCCCCCCTGTCTCTCTCTTTTCCCTCTCTCTGTCTCTGTCTCAGTCTCATTCTCTCGCTCTCTTGGCTGCACTACCAAACTTTCAACCCCTCTCATTATTTTATTCTCTCTCTCTCTCTTTTTTTGTCTCTCTCTCTTTCTCTCTGTCTGCCTCTGTATCACTCTCTCCCTCTCTCGCTCCCTCCCTTCTCTCTCTGTCTCTCTCCCTCCCTCCCTCTCTCTCTCCCTCCCTCCCTCCCTCTCCCCCCTCTCTCCCTCTCTCTCCCCCTCTCTCTCTCTCTCTCTCTCTCTCTCTCTCTCCCCCTCCCTCTCTCTCTCTCTCTCTCCCCCCCTCCCTCTCTCTCTCTCTCTCTCTCTCTCTCTCTCTCTCTCTCTCTCGCTCTCTCTCTCTCTCTCCCATATCTCACTCACAGCACACATCTTTGTGAGCCACCAGAATTACTTTGTAAGGACAGAGTGATAACCAGGTTGTATTGAAGTGAAGTCCCATTCAAGTCTCACACGTTTGCTGTCTCTCGGTGGGCTCGGAACATAAAATGCATATTTGGTTCCGTGAGATGCGAGATGGGCGAACGCAAATGTGTGTGTAGCTGCGGATATACAGTATGTATATTTGCAACTAAGCAGTCATTTTTTATTCAGTATGGCGCATCGGGAAGATGCACGAAAAGGGCACATTATGTATGAAGCTGCGCGGACTGCCTCGCGTGGATCCGTGTATTCTAGGTTGTCTTTGGACTCCAGCCTTATGCTGGCCGGCATTAGGTTAATCCATGTTTGTCTCATGATCATATATAATCATTAATTGTGTTTATATAGGCCTGTACATCGCGAGTGTGTGTCTAATCATTGGTGATGAGCTTATATGTATTTAAACTTGTGACATATGATGATGATTTTTTTAAATGAATCATCAAATTGTGTATGTCTCCATGTGTGAGGCAGCGTTGTTGTTGTTGTTGTTTACAAAACAAGCCTGGAAGCCAGTTTGTTTTGCAGCCTCACGTGTGTTTTCCTCGAGGCTGACAGCTCGGAAGAATCTCTGACAGCCGTGAAGGCTTGAAAAGGATGGTCGCACAACACACAAACACAAACACAAACAACGCAGAACGCGCCGGCAAAAATAGCATCCATACGTTTGTCAGGACGCGTGCCGCACTCTAGTTTGATCGGCGAGGACAGAATTAGCAATTAGCGGCTATTAGCGTAAGCTAATAATACCCACAGCACACGTCAGCCGGCTTTTGTTTGTGGCGTTGTAGGCTAGCGTCGCTGTCTCTTATCTATGGGGCACATTATAGACTGGAGTGTTTCAGTGGCAACGCAGAGATCAATGCTCGGCTGGAAGACAACGTATTATTACCCTGTTTTTCCATCAAGCCACTCTTGATGGAAAAACAGGCTAATACGTTGTTCTGAGAGAAAGAAAAATTGTGCCACCATAACTAGCCTGCAGGCCGGTCTCGTCTCTGTGATGCAGGTGCAGGGAGGTGGGAAGGAAAGGAAATACAACGTGAGTGTGAAGCCACAGGTCCGTGTTTTGGCCTGAGAGTAGCTAACATTGGTTTAAGATATCACGCAAAATGACTGGGATGAATTCATGGGATTGGAACCAACATTTTTGTCTCAGATTTCTTCCTCTTTCTTTCTTTATGTCTTTCTTCATTAACTAGGTCTTTTCTTTAATTTGCACCTTTTTATTGCTTATTTTTTTTATATATATTTTGTATATACAGTATATTTGTATACTTTTTGGAATTTAGTTTTTTAGAATTCCATGCACCAACTTCACAAACGCACATTCCTTGTTTGCAAAAGCGCAGGCGAAAAAGCTGTTTCTGATTCTGACATAGAGAAGCAATCTATTGGCATGTCCTGCTAGACTGGCCATGCTCCAACTATAACAATACCGTTGATTACGTGGAGTAGCTACCATTGCGCTACGACATACTATGCTAATCTCCCACGATGACACGGTGGCGGGGACCAGATTCCTCTGCCTCATGTTCCTCCTTTTTTCCTTTTTTCCCCTCCCTCCAAGGAACGTATCTCCGGCGTGTACATGTGATTCCTGGAATCATGCATAAATAAATAAGTGTTATTTTGATCGCCCGCTGTCACGACAGGGAATGTCAGACCGACAAGTGCTCTCGCAGGGAGAGGAGATGGGGTTTGACCAGGAGCACTTACAGATGCATGACTCCAGGCACTCCCCACCTCCCCTCTTCCCCTCCTCCCCTCCTCCCCTCCTCCCCGCCCCCTCTCTCCTCTCCTCCCTCCTGCTCTCTCTCCTCTCTCTCCTTTCCCCTCCCCTCCTCTCCTACCCTCCTCTCCTACCCTCCTCTCCTTCCCTCCATTCCCTCCTCTCCTCCCCTCCTCCCCTCTCCTCTCCTCTCCCCTCTCTCTCCTCCCTCCCTCTCCTCTCCTCTCCCTCCTCTCCTCCCTCTCCTCCTCTCTCCCTCCTTCGCCTCCCCCTCTAGGGACATCCTGCCACTCTCCATAACTTCATCAGGGCAGGGTGGAGGGCAGATGCCAGGGCTGCAGCGATGCTCCAGGGCTCCCTGTGTCTGGGTGATGTCCGAGCAGAGGGATCCCTGGTGCTGCCCATCCTGGAGTCCTCCAGGATGAGATGTGTGTGTGTGGGGGACGGTTGGTAATAAAGCAGCTGGGGGCAGTGCTGCTTTGTTCGCGCATTATCTCCTCATGCATTTCTGTTTTATTGTTCTTTGTAAACTAAATATATACACAATGGCGTCAAAGTACCTGCAGGGCACAGGGTCAATACGTCAGTGTCTGACGTCGGGAGAAAAACGACTGACTCGCAGTCGGGAGAGCCGACGACACAGCCGCTGAGCCGAGATTCTCTAGTACGTCGGTCTTCTACACTTCACCACTTATCTTATCAACCTCCTCCTCCTCCCCGCATACACCCGTGTGTGCAGCCCCCAGGACACACCGATGTTCTCCTCGCCTGCATTGACGCAGCCGCAACAGAAGTGGCAGCGGCGGCGGAGGAGGAGGAGGAGGAGCAGGAGGCGAGAGAGAGAGAGGGAGACTCAAGTGCGTGAGCTTTAGTGCATCGGATGGGACGGGGCGGGACGGGAGTAGACCCGTGGGTACCTGACACCACCACGCCACTGTGTGTCTCAGCAAGAGGGCATGTCCTGCACCGTGCCAAGCCCACCCAGGCAGAAACGCAGAGGCGTCCCACAGCACTGCAGCGCATTCACCTCTTCTGTCTCCTTTCCCCTCCCCTCCTCTCCTCTCACTCCTCTCCTCCCCTCTGCTCTGCCCTTCTCTCCCTCCTCTCTCCTCTCTCCTCTCTCCTCCCTCTCCCTCCTCTCCTCTCCCCTCCTCTCCTCTCCTCTCCTCTCCCCCCTCCTCTCCTCTCCTCTCCTCTGCCCTCCCTTTCCCCTCCTCTCCTCTCCCCCCTCCTCTCCTCTCCTCTCCTTCCTCTCCTCTGCCCTCCCTCTCCTCTCCTCTCCTCTCCTCTCCTCTGCCCCCTCTCCTCTCCTCTCCTCTCCTCTCCTCTCCTCTCCTCTCCTCTCCCCTCCTCTCCTCTCCTCTCCCCCCTCCTCTCCTGTCCTCTTCCCAACTCCTAAAGCTGCAACAGGCCAAAAGGCGAGAGGAGAGGGGGATTAAAGAATACAGAATAATAATAACAACAATAAGAAGAAGAATTATGAATAATAAATCCATGTCTCTGCGATGAATAGCACATAACAAAGGACCCAGCGTCACAATAGTTTACCGTTGTTTGCTTATCTACGCTAGCTGACAGCGTGTCCTTGTGCGCTGTGCGTGTGGTGGTGTTATTTTGGCGGTAATCCATATCTACCCCCCCCCCCCTCCCCCCCCCCCCCACCCCCACCCCTTCCCGCCGCTGCCACCTTCCACCCGACCCCTCGCCCTCCCCCACCCCCTCTTCACCCCCCCGCCGGAACTGATAGCCATGCATGGTTGGACAGAGAGAGACCCGAGATGAGGAATAAGCGATGGAAGAGACAGACCGCTCTGCTTGCTACCTCATTAAACGCTAAGTCGGTGTTCTTAATTAGTAATCAATTGGTGGTCTTTTCTACTGACCACGAACGCCAGGGGGCAAGGCAGCCAAACGGAATATTAATGTAGTCTGGAGTCTTTCACACACACACGTGCTCACACACACACACACACACACACACACACACACACACACACACACACATTCTCACACACGGACGCACACACACCCAGTAATTGTTTTCTGAATTATTTGCTCTCAGTAGCCCCTCATTGCTTGTTTGAATAAAACACTTTCAAACTTCAAGGACCCAAATAAAAATTGATTACGGGAGGAGAAATGTGAAGGTTTTTTTTTTTATTGTTTATCTTTTATCCTCCCGCCATTTTATCCATTCGTTTCCTTATTGGTTTTATTTTAATAGTTCTATTATCTTTCTGTGTAGTTCACATTTCCATTATCATCTCAATTATCATATCACATATTATGTTTTTCCTTAATTGGAAAAACTGTGCACAATTAACAACTTTTTTTTTTTCTTGGCCTCTTGCACTTTTAGCAATTTCCATTTCTCCTCTCTCTCTCTCTCTCTCTCTCTCTCTCTCTCTCTCTCTCTCTCTCTCTCTCTCTCTCTCTTTTCTTTCTCTTCCTGTTTTCAAGCGCTGGCGGCTCTGACTCACAAAAGGCGACCCGGGGGGAATTATCACAATCTAATGGAGAAACAAAAGGTCAATCTGTCATGTTCGCTGCGGCGGTGCAGCACTCAAAAGGAAAGCCCTCCCCGTCCTGACCAATCACAGAGCCCGGCAGCCCCGTGATTGACAGGTGGAAATGGAAGCTGTCCTTGTGTGCAGCGCCCTACACAGCGAGTGCTGCTGGCCTTAATGCAGCGGGATATAGCTGATATAAAGGGGTAGAGGAGGTGTTGGGGGGGTGGGGTGAGGAGCGAGGAGGTGGCCTTTCCCTTCCCTTGTGATTGTATGTAATCCAGGAGGAGTCGGACCCGAGTGGCACGGCTGGGGATAAGGGCTTCTTGTTTACCTCACCCCGGGGGAGACAACAAGCCATGTCATTCCCACTGTGTTGACGACAGTAATGCTGTTGGTATTTTATTTTTTTTACCCAAAAGGTTAGCTTTGTTTATTGATGGAAAAAAAATGGTGCTCACTCTGAAGTGTGCGTGACTCTGAATTTCACAGTGTGTAACACGCACACAAAAGGTGATCTGGCATGCAGTCGTGCTACGCCAGGTTATAGCAGAACGTCTAGGGGAGAGGTGGCACAGAGCCTGGGCAGGAAACCAGAAACTGAAAGGGGCGGAGTTACGCCTTGTTTCCTGTATTGTTACGGAGATATTCTGCCCAAAATTAAGTCATTCCCGTGACTGGATGAAGCTTTCAGAAGAGGATGTTAAAAAGTGTGTTTCTCCAGTGGCCTACAGTCTACACATGGTGTGTTGATTTGAAACCTTGAGAGACAGTTTTCCTAAGAACGTTGGACAGGATGTCTTAGATTAAACGCATTACTCCGTCGTTCACCACTTTAATGGTTTATTTCCCAGATGGATGATGCAAAATGTCAGCGGCATGATTTATCGACACCGTTTTTTCCAGCGTCCAATGCCCTGTCCTCGCGCAAAACGACCGGATCGTTAGGTCAATGTGTAGGCCGTGGCATTCTGATACCGAAAGAAGATTATTAATGATCTGTCAGCCGATGATGGATAGCACGAGACAAAATGGCCGCTGTTTTCCCCCCCGTATGTCAAATTAATTATGCCCCGTTTAGTTTTTTTTCTCATCGTGTCATCACGTCTCACAAAAACCCTCGCCAGGCAAGTGCAATCTGCCAAATCCGAGTTGGCACGGCAACAAGCACTGCATCGATGGTGCCCGCCCGCCTCGATCGCGTGTCGATGGGGATTCTCGATGTCATCTCCGCTCCCCATCACAAGTAGGACAGGTCTCTCTCTCTCTCAGGTGCCGTGTTAATATCCTCCATGCCGAAGTTGAGCATGAAACTAATTAGTTGAGAGAGATTGGCGGCGGGGATGGCGGGTGGGATCCCGCGCGTGGTCACAGGTCCGCTCTGTAATTAACAGCTGTCAGCGAGCCACTGTTCCCCCACTGTGGCTCTTTAATAAAAGTACGCAGTGGAGGGTCGCGCAGTGGATGGGGTCGCACAGTCGAGGGGGCCGCGAAGTAGAAGGGGACGCGCAGTGGATGGGGTCGCACAGTCGAGGGGGCCGCGAAGTAGAAGGGGACGCGCAGTGGAGGGGGCCGCGCAGTGGAAGGGGTGTAGGGGGCCCACCGCCAACCTCAGCAGCAGTGGATGGATTGTGCGCTGTGGGTGAGATCCATTTGAGTTCGCCGACGCACAATCCTCAGCGCAGTTGTCTCGCCGTGGTCGATAAAAACCTGGGTAGTAAAGTAAAACAAAATGAAAACCAAACCTCGAAAACATTCACGGCGCGTGCATGGATTTGAAAATTGAATGCATTGTTTCTTTTCTGCGACGACACTCTGCCCCCCGACCCCCTGTTGCTAGGCGGCGGAGAGATGTAACAACAGACACAGAAACGCTTTGTTTTTGGAAGAAGAAGAGAAGAGAAACGAAACTAAAGGAACTGCGCCACCGAGCGCGTTCAGACAGACAGGCGGCATCCCCCTTGGGTCGTCGAGGAATGATGAGGTTCACGTGGTGGCGGTGGTAGCAGCATCTCTCTCTGAGCGAGACGGCGCCCGGGTGGCAGAGGTGGTGGCAGAGGCGGAAGCATCGCTGTCAGAGTATTAGAGCAGATGTGTTTAGCTTCTGCAAGGCTACGAGCGTAGCACACCAGGTGCCCTGTTAAGCTTCAGCAGCAGCGACAACAACAACAACAACAACAACAACAACAACAACAACGTAGGATGGGATGCTGGCTTGCTGCTCATTAGATGAACATGAGACAAGAAGTGTTGCAGTCAAACGATCTCAAGATCAGGATGCTGAGGAGGACTCCGGTAGCCCCTTGTTGTGAAAGCCTGAGATTTGATTTACGAGTCATTTGGTGTGTTTTTTGTTGTTTTAATCGTCACCCCTGAAAAATATGTTCACACACTTGTGTTTCAGTGTCACAACATTAATGTGACATTCAGTGAATTTTATTGAGGTCTGTTATAATTTAGGACTTAATTATTCAGTGTAATCAATCTGAAATGGAGCTTAGAATTGAACAGACTATTCCAGCCACGTTAACTTTGTATCAAGCCTTAATTACATGATTACATTAATATCTCCGCTTATACGACGGAGGAAATGACTACAGAGTGCAGACGTACAAATGTAGGTTTTTTTTTGTTGCTAAATGCCCGTTCTCCACGGGATTAGTTTCAATGTCGTCGTTAATCAAAGCACATGCCACTCAGCTACAGCAGTAGCAGCGGCAGCGGCAGAAAGTCGTCGATGAGTCATAATGCCGTGAAACATCAGGAAGTGATCGCACGTTAGCAGCAGCGCCTCAATGCTCTCGATGGGGCTTAGAAGACTCGGTGCAATTGGAAGAATAGACGTACGCCATCGAGCAAAACTTCAAAGTCATTTCAGCGGTGAATGAGACGGGGAGTCACGTCTTCCACGGCGAGGTGTGTGGGCTCCCAGGGGACGCATACGTCCCCAAAGGAACTGCATGTCTTTAGGGACCGACAAATGTGTCATTATTTGGAGGGGAGAAAAAAACTAAACACAGTTAACTATTGTACTGTTTAAAAAAAAAGTATTAACACGAATCATGTTAGTGTATGTTTGTGTGTGTGTGTGTGAGTGCACCACACAGTATTACATTATGGTGTGAGAACAATTAGTCATTTTGGAAGAGAATCCCAAAATAAATAAAAAGTAAAAAGAGCAGCCATTATTTTATTATATATATATATATATATATACAGTATATATAATATATTTATGGCGTTTGTGGTCCCTGCTCATTATAAGCCAGGCTGTTTGCATTGCATGACACAAGCTAGCTAGCTGGGCAGAAGAGTGGCGATACAAATTTAGAAAATCTATTTTCAAATCGTTCCCGGTGGAATACACGCTTTTTAATCAACACATTATCAGTGGCTTTTGTCAAAAAGCAGAAGCGAGTAGCGGGGTAGAGGGGAGGGGTGACTTATAGAAAGATAATTTATTTTGAAGGATGGAACTTCATTTGTGCCACTTAATTAGATTGCTTTGTTCAACAAAAAATGTAAATTTTGTGTACTGTCGCCTGCCATGTCACAAGAATTTCACTGGACAGAATGGCCCTGTGTTATGATGTACATGTCACAATAAAACACTTCCACTTTCACTTTCACTTTATGTACATAGATGAGGACAACGCCTCATAAACACAAACAAACAAACAAACAAACAAACACACTGTTGGTGTAAGGAGCGGAAAGTGTATGGATGATCCATGTAGAAAATAGCAAAAGCCAGAGCCATAATGTAGTATAATATCTCTGGCACATAGGGGGGAGGGGGGGGGGGGAGAAACATAATTTGCTGCTATCCTGTTGTAGCTTTGCCCTACGGTACACAGCAGTAGCACACTTGGATTTATTGGAGGTAAATTATATGAAATGATGCTGTCAGATTTTGAGTTTGCAGTTTGGGATTGTACGAATAGAGACTGTTCACGGGGAACAAAAACAAGATGTATGGTATATTACAATCCAAACAGTGTTTCTGCCGTAAAAAGTGTAAGATTGTCAAATCGAGTGTACTTGAGACAAAAGTCAACATTTGCCTTGAGCTCAAGTTCAATATGGAGTTGTGTTCAGGCTCTCACTGACCCTCACTGACCCTGTAGATGTTGAAAATTCCATTCCACTCAAATTACCGTCTGTGTGGAGCCAAAGAAGAAAAATAACTCTTCTCTCACTTGGCTTGTTCTTGTCTATCTTGACCGCACCCCCCCCCCCCCCCCACAGAGTTCTTCCTGGAGCTCCTGGAGAATACGGAGCGATCCCTGAACGAGATGTTCGTGCGCACCTACGGCAAGCCCTACATGCAGAACTCGGAGGTCTTCCAGAACCTCTTCGTGGAGCTGAAGCGCTACTACACGGGCGGCAACGTCAACCTGGAGGAGATGCTCAACGACTTCTGGTCGCGGCTGCTGGAGCGCATGTTCACACTGCTCAACTCGCAGTACGTGATCACCGAGGACTACCTGGAGTGCATCAGCAAGTACACAGACCAGCTGAAGCCCTTCGGCGACGTGCCGCGCAAGCTCAAGGCGCAGGTGACGCGCGCCTTCATCGCAGCGCGCACCTTCGTCCAGGGGCTGTCGGTGGGCCGTGAGGTGGCCCACCGAGTGTCCAAGGTAAGCCAGTTGTCGTTCGGTCAGTCATCGTCGGTCGCTGCTGTTGAGTTGTTTGTGTCGCGTTATTAGGGATATAGAATAGTTAATAATTGAAAACACTGTTTAAAACACCGAAAGGCTGCTTGAGGAAAAGTAATAAAAGGTGTTAAAATAAAATCTATGGAAGGGTTTGTTGAAAGAGACAGCAACATAAATCGCTGTGGTACATAAAGATAAGAATAGCGCAGGTTTCAAACATTGATAACTGCAAGGTTAATAGAACGATTGTCAAAGGGATCGATAGCAAAGTGGACGCGAGGAGGAGGATGGCGTTTTAATTGGAGCGGCGATGTTGGAGTGCTGCTATATGAAGCTAAGCGACTCCGATTCAAACCCGGGTTGGAAGATGGGAGGGGGGCAGGAAGGGCGGAAAATGACTTGACTATTTATCAGCGGTCTAGTATTACAAACAAGAACATAACAGCGGTCTGTAAGTATGTATGAAATGTAATGTAATCTAACGTCCCTCCCTGTGTTTCCTAACAACACAGCGTTCTTGCACAACCATCGAGGCTTCATGCGTTCATATTTCTGCTTGAGGGTTCCCACTTCTGTCCCCCCACCCGTTGGTCCTGCCAAAACACAACACAAGTTTTGGGCCTCAAAACTTTCCCCTTTCTTTTTTGGCCTGATGTGTTTTCTCTTGGTCCGTGGCTCCAGGCGTCATCCTGAAGGCTCCACAGAGTCCAGTAAGACTATTAAGAGGCCCATGTCAAGTCATGTCTGGACTCCCGGAGAAATACCCTAAATTAATGTCAGGGGGATCGAGCCAGCAGAGTTTGCGTGTTTGCATCTCTATTGCCTAATATTTGTCCGCCCCCAAAAGAGAGATTGATTAGCCATCAGCACGCAATGCAGTGTACAATCAGCAGTGGGATAAATATTCATAGCAGTGATTAGAATCCTATTTAGCTACTATTTCAGTTCGACCCTGATTGGATTGGGAGAATGTGGCATCAGGGGAGGCTCAGTTTAAATAGGATTTTTACCACGAGGGGAAGAAGGGAGGGGAGGTAAGGGGAGGGGGGGGGGGGGAGGAACCATCTCCTGTTATGTTGCCGTTTTAGTGTGACTATCTCCACGCTTGAGCTTGGTTCTTTATCCCTTTAATCTTTTGTACGTGATCAGAGCGAGATCACTTCAAACAGAATACGCACAGGGGCCACGCCATGATTAATGCCATCTTTATACTCGTGGGGGGGGGGGGGGAGGGGGGGGGGTGATGACAGCATCATCACAGTCCAGGTGAAGACTA
>PIJE02000014.1:421206-455480 GCA_002895965.2 Coryphaenoides rupestris
CCCCCCCCCCCCCCCCCATCGCCCAATGATGAGTTTAGACCCTGGAGATCAAAAGGGGAGTGTTCGCGACAAGCCCCAGACACATGACCCTGTGGTTGGCGGTTGGGGGGGGGTGACGAGACCCGAAATGTCAGAGGTGAGACGGGGACACTTGGGTGTAGGGTGGGTGGGTGTGGGTGTGGGTGGAGAAGGGGGGTCTCTCTCTGGGTTTTGAGTGGGTGGGGTTGTGTGGAGAGATCGGATGTAAGCATAATGGAAGGAGACACCGGCGTGCAAGGTGGTGGTGGTGTCTCGCAGGAGAGAGAGAGAGAGACGATGACGACGACGGCGACGAGGAGCGATGTGACATCCATGCCTGACGCTGCCAGGGTGTTTATTGAATTACAGTAGTCGAGGCAGTACATCATGTCTCTTCACAGCTTAGCAGACCTGACACTACAACTCCAGCTCCAGCTCCTCACTCTCACACACACACACACACACACACACACACACACAGACACGTCGGCCATGCTTGTACATGTGCTCATTCGGCAGGCTTATGTCCTCTTTTTCACGTACCGGTGAATTCCGCAGCGTCGCTTTCGATTCCAGAATCAGAATCAGAATTATTGCCTTAGTTTTGACAAACAAGGAATGTGCTTTTGTGACATTGGTGCATAACACTCAACATTAAACAGAAAGTCATAATATAGAAATTCAAAAAAAAAATAATATATATATATAAAAAAAATGTAAGCAATTAAAATTTGCTATTTAATTTGTGCTAGTCACTGATCAACAGCTGATAGATAGCTAGCAAGATTTGAGTATACTTATTCTTCGATTCTACTCATTCTAATGTCTAACATACTCTTCTATTATATTATTCTGTAGGGCCCTCTTAAGAAATTATTATCATGGTCTGTTATGTGTTGCTAACGTGACGTAATGTGTTTGTATGACCTAGCTGACTAATTGACAAGGCTAGACAAACTGTTTGACCGTAACAGAGGCAGCACCTAATAGCGGCAGCATAATATAAGCTTAGAGAGGGCTTTGTCGGCCAACACAGTCTGTTGGTAATGTTTCTAATTAGTCCTGAAGGAATACACCACCCAGAAAGTGCTGGATCAAGAAGTTTATGCTCGCCGATCCTTAAAGCTCCTGTGCATCGTGTGATATTTGTGATGCAATTAAGTTGATATGGCAGGGTTTTCTCCTGCCAAAGTTTTCGCGAGAGTACGTGTCCGGATTACGCATCGAGTCTTCAGGTAATCTAAGAAGTTTTCATGTGCTGTTGTGGAATTCATCCCGTCTCCCATCACCTTGTGGTGTGTGACACGCGTCAGAATATTCTCTCGCCTGGTGACACGACGCCACCATTCTAAATATCAGCGTGACCTTTGGCTCGGCAGTAAGTGCCGCTCCTGAATCGAAACGTATAATATATTTAGCGTCTGAGAAAAGATTTCTGTTAATCTTTGAACATTGTTGTTTGGTCTATTTCGGAGGGGGAAAAAAACTGTTTTGATTGCTCCGTTGCTGATTGCTGCGACACTTTCCTTGGGCCACCTTTTCTTTGTAATTCGGCTGACTGTGAACTGAATCTCCCCCTGGGCAACGATTGATTGATCTGCACATTTTTTGTATTATTTTGCAAAAGGCTTTCAAACCAGATCGAGGCTCACGAGGCTAAGCTAAAAAATGTTTTCCATAAAATGAAACGTAACAGAAAAATACAAAGAGAGTCACAAAGGTTTTCCCTGAACTGCCGCTCGTCGTGCAGAGTGAGGTCTTGTCTTGTCTGAGATCGTCTGCCGCGGTGTGAGATGTGCCGGTGGGTGGGGGGGGGGGGGGGGGGGACATATGTGGTGCGTTATGTCGAGAGCTGTCAGCCGAGGACCTGTATGTTCAAGCCCACCCCATCCCACCTCCTCCCCCTGTCTACCAAAGTGCCCACGGTCCCGGGTGTCAGCGTGGAACCCTCGACTTCACCCAACTTGTCTATCAGCACAGAGCATCGAGCATTGAGAGCAACGAAAGTATCTTTGTTCAGAGAGCGCCGACTTCGACTCGAATTGTCGCACAATCATGGCCGTTTTGTTTATATATTCATTATAATAATCGCATTAAAATATGATGCAGAGGAATACCGTTCCATATTAAACATGGGGAAGAGAAAATAAATAATAATTATGACAAGAAAGCTATAATGCTTCACAAGGAACTGTATTTCATATAAGATGTAATGACAGACCTTTAAGTGAATATTTGTTGAATATGTTGAACATTGGTTCTCACCTAATTCTATGGTTGGCTGTAGCCTATGGATTCATGGCGCCTGTCAAAACGGGACTTTTATTCAGAGTAATACTCAAATGAGTGGGTATCGTTGTATGCGATTTCCAGATCAGAATACAGCTCCGAATATGGATTAAGACAACAGATAAATAGCGCTTAAAGACTCAAGAAACGGAACGTGAGATGCGATTCAAGCGGCTCGTTATTGTGTTGTCCTGCGGCTTGAGAAACCATCTCAAGATGTTGTTGTTGTGTCGAAAGTGTAGTTTATATGTGCTGCCGTAATGTAATTACTCTGCATCTCTTCGACTGAACTTCTGCCACTTTGACCTTGCTGCTCTGAAGCTATTTCTGCTTTTTATATTTCTTTGAGAAATCCCACATTGCAGAAGGCGGCCTACAGCCTGCCTACACGGTAGATACCACATCTGCTTGTCTTTTATTCTGCAATCTATGATTGATAACAGTATTATCAACATATTTTGCAGCCTTGGATAACAGATCTGCTAGTTTTTAGGCACTGATTGAATCAAATAAGTCAAAGTATTAGCATATATTCAACCTTATGCCGTAGTTAAATTTTACATTTAGGGGATTTGGCAGACACTTTTATCCAAAGCAACTTACAAAGAGTACATTTGTTGAAAGAGAGACAGCAATATATCACTGTGGTACATAAAGATAAGAATAGAGCATTGCAAGGTTAATAGAAAGAGTTTCATAATCACTAGGTGGCCTGTATAACATCTGGGATAAGAGCAGAAGTGCCATTCTGAGTGCAGTACCAACATCTAAGAACATACAATATGCAAAACAATGCTAAGTCCTATTATTTACCGCTACGACGTACAAACATGCAAGTTGTGTGCTTGTGCTGGGCATCTATTTTTGTGCTTCTAGATTTTTTGGGACATTTTTCTACTCGCCGCGTGACAGTTTGAGAACTATTGGCCGTGGCAGTGAACGATGATCGATATGACGCCCGTGGACAGGCCCAGTCAGAGCTCCCGGGGAGGTATGTGTGTTTATCAGGGGATGTCTGCTTGATCCCATCTCAAGACACCATGATGGAGAAGTGATGGCTGGGGTCAATTCGGTGTTGGCCTCAGGAGTGGCCTAGCTGGTGGGCTGATGGAGAGAAATGGACAGAGAGATGAGCCAAGTCAATCATCCAGCCGCGGTCAGAAACCTCTGAAACACCCCCCAAAAAAACGGCAACAGACTGGAGCCGCTGTGAATTTTTATTTATTTAATATTTGTTCCAGCCAACCAATACCCTATTTATATAATAGCTGGTGACTTTTCACAGTTTCGTCTGCGACATGACAACTCACTCACGCCTCCCTCACCTCCCCTCCTCTTCCTCCCCCTCCTCCTCCTGCTCCTGATTTTCTCTCGTCTCGGTAGGATTCGGTAGCCAAGTTCATACGAGGGTTCACCTGATGAGCGACTGTTGTGTAGCGCAGGCGGCGCGAGCTCGCCTGTTTTCCCTCCTCTTCCTCCTCCACCTCCTCCTCCTCAGTTTGAATAAACTGGGGTAACATGAAGAAGACACCCAGACAACAATGGCGACGACTACCTCGCCTCTCCGGTGTTGCTCACGTGTGTCCTGAATGCCAACTGCAAATTATGTTGGGAACAAGAGTTCTTTTGAGTAGCGGAGGCAGTGTGCGCAGTGTGCACACTGTGTACGGCCTGGCAGAGCGACGTGTCTAGAATATATACAGAGTATATGTATATACACTCACTGGCCACTTTATTAGGTACACCTGTTTAACTGCTCATTAACGCAAATATCTAATCAGCCAATCACATGGCAGCAACTCAATGCATTTAAGCATGTAGACATGGTCAAGACGATCTGCTGAGGTTCAAACCGAGCATCAGAATGGGGAAGAAAGGTGATTTACATGACTTTGAACGTGGCGTGGTTGTTGGTGCCAGACGGGCTGGTCTGAGTATTTCACCAACTGCTGATCTACTGGGATTTTCACGCACAACCATCTCTAGGGTTTCCAGAGAAAAAAAAGAGAAAAAGGGAAAATATCCAGTGAGCGGCAGTTCTCTGGGTGAAAATGCCTTGTTGATGCCAGAGGTCAGAGGAGAATGGCCAGACTGGTTGGAGCTGATAGAAAGGCAACAGTAACTCAAATAACAACTTGTTACAACCGAGGTACGCAGAAGAGCATTTCTGAACACACAACACGTCGAACCTTGAAGTAGATGGGCTACAGCAGCAGAAGACCACCATCTTCTGATGGATACTTTCAGCAGGATAACGCGCCGCGTCACAAAGCTGAAATCATCTCAAACTGGTTTCTTGAACATGACAATGAGTTCACTATACTCAAATGGCCTCCACAACCACCAGATCTCAATCCAATAGAGCACCTTTGGGATGTGGTGGAACGGGAAATTTGCATCATGGATGTGCAGCCGACAAATCTGCAGCAACTGCGTGATGCTATCATGTCAATATGGACCAAAATCTCTGAGGAATGTTTCCAGCACCTTGTTGAATCTATGCCACGAAGAATTAAGGCAGTTCTGAAGGCAAATGGGGGTCCAACCTGGTACTAGCAAGGTGTACCTAATAAAGTGGCTGGTGAGTGTATATAAACACTAGACATTATGTACACAATGTAGGGTTGGGCAATGTAGCCAAAATCTTCTATCCTGATATCGGTCATTTAATGTCTCGAAAACAATATGTGGCCTATATACATAAATTATATTAATGAAGGCCTAAAGCCTACAATATCCAAATGTCAAATATCAAAGGTAAACATAAAACCAAGTACAGAAGGAAATAGGGCTGGGTGATATGGGCAAAATCAACTATTGATATTTTGACGAAATACCTCCTTATTGATATTGTGACAATGTTGTAGGGATGACTGTTGGTGCTTTTACAAAAATATTGACACAATGAGATAGTGGGTGAAGGCAAACAGTAAAACAGTCTGACAAGTTCTGGAAATTACATCACTTTAATGTAATGCAGCCTTTAAAACCAGAAAAAGACAACACTAGTCTCATACCACGATACAATATCGATAAGGCAATGTGTGTGTATATATGTATACTACAAACACACACATACACACACCAAAACAGATATATTCAATATAATTTGTGAAAATGGGTGGGTTTATTTTTCTTCAGATGTCTTAGCCTTCAAGGGACACTTTGTCCTCACATGCTCATTTATTTATCACGACACCAAGCAAAACAAGAAGAATGTTATTGGGAATTTAAAACACAATCCTAGTTAAACACCCATCAAGCCGACCGTGCTAATGAGGCCCCCGCGATGTGTCTCCTGCTCTCCGGACTCCCCCCCCCGGTCCCTCCAGACTTCCTGTGCCCGTGGATTCTCGGATTGTTTGTATTTTTTCGGGCCCCTGCTCTGTCCTTGTCATTGCATTGCCGTGACGACAGGGGCCTCATTTACATGAAGGAGCCTTAGGCGAGGCCTGCACAGAGGCAGCTAGCTGATGGCCAGACTGCAGGTGTGTCGGCGAGAATACAAATATATATATTTTTGGTATTTCAATATTTGAATAAATACAGACCTTTCGCACAAGGACAAAAATAACATACGCTATACCATATTTTCTCCATTTTCAGATTTTTGCGATAATGGACACCTGGAAATACAAAAACACAAACAGAAAATAATTTACAAAAACCTATGTTTATAAAAACCAACCTATTCTCCAGGTGGACCTACAAGTATAATATAGAATACAAACCTTAAAAGTCAGTTCAAACGACGTGAAGTTCTGGGAGCTCCCTCGGGGAGCACAGAGTACAGTCGACGAAAAAAAAGTGTGACATAGAAATACAAAAAAATAGAGGAAGGATCAGATCAATGTTTGTCTTGTCCGTCGTATATGATTTAATCTGATAGCTGACCAGTTGTTTCCGTGAAAGTTTCATCATGCATCCACAAAGGCTATATTTGCTCTTACTGTAAGGCTACTGTCATACTGGATGGACACTGAGTCAGAGACCCACTGGCAAACCTCTGACTGACGGTCAATGAATATTATTGAGTGGTTGTGTTTGCTCTCTCTCTCTCTCTCTCTCTATTCTGTCTCTCTGTCTCACACTCGGTGTGTTTTCTCCCCGCAGGTCAGCAACACTCCTCCGTGCATCCGAGCGTTGACCAAGATGCAGTACTGCCCCTTCTGCCAGAACCTGCCGAGCGCCAAGCCCTGCAAGAACTACTGCCTGAATGTCATGAAGGGCTGCCTGGCCAACCAGGCCGACCTGGACTCCGAGTGGAACCAGTACATCGGTATGTTAAAGGAAACATATTACACCACCAGGTGTGGGCATGATTAGCCATTCCAAGTGGTTTCAAAAACCAGCTGGGAATGGCCCCACTTGACATCACAAGTGGGAGTGTCCACCTAGAAGTATGGTGGATAGATCAGCCTACCAGCCTACCCATTCGAATGTATGTAGCAACTGATAGGCTGATCTATCCACCATACAGTCCTTTAAAGCTGCACTCTCTAACTTTTCTACTGCAGCTAACTGTACTCTGTTAGCTTTGCCGCATTACAATATTAACAAGGTCATGTAAAAACGTTCCGGCTGTACCTGGCTGGAAGACATGCTCGCAGAATTAATTTGTTATGCTCTAAAGGCCTCTGTATGCTTCTTCAGAAGTGTTCTGAGATCAGAACAAATCGGACGCCTGCATTCGACTTCTACCTTGTATAGTTCCACAGAACTGGACGATATTGGGTCTGAAGAAGCATACACAGGCCTGGTCTTGCCACAATTCAGAGGTGTCAACGGCGCTTTTTTTTTTTTTTTAGAAGAAGATCTTTATTAAATCCACATATGTAGTGGTCACACAACACACAGCAGTAAGTGGTGGCCGCCAAACACACACGCGCATGCAGGGAGGGTGGCCTGCATTTAACCCATCCTGCTGCCCCTCCAGGGCCAGCCATTTCGACGGCGCCCGGGGACCAACAGCTCCAGGTTTTATGTCCACATCTTGGTCAGGGATGTGGACAGGAGAGGCGATCTTCACATGTTTTTTAACACATCTTCCCATGTGCCACTAGAAGTGGCACATGGGAAGACATACATAGTGCAGGTTTAAAACAGAATGTGAAAGTGAAAAAATAAAAAGAAGTACAAAATGGCTCCCGCTAACATCGAGCACTTCTATCCTATCACTTGGGAACAAACGTGACAGTCGTGTTCTGTTTGTTAGCCGGGCATGTTGGCAAGCCTTGTGTGTTTTGACAAAGCGCCCCCCCTCTCTGTCCTCAATGTCCCGGATTAAAAAGGATCTTTATTCCTGGGATTGTGGCCCTCCCCCGCTGTGGTAAACGAGGACTTGCAAAAGGGCAGAAGTGCAGCGCAGGGACTGTCAACGCTGAACAGAACAGTTAACTAGCAGCTCAGGCAGACAGAGATTAGCACAATGAAGCTCCCATTTATATATTTATTTATTATTCATCCCAGGATCCTCTGCTTTTCATGTGCAAACGTGGATGGGAAGGTTCTGTGGCATTGATCTAAAAGTGTTGCCAGGGGTAGGATTGTGGAGGAGGAGGAGGAGGAGGAGGAGTGGTTAGAAGATTCGTAGCCCAGAGACCAGAGAGTTTACCCACAGCAAACGCATGTCTAACCGTAACCATTTCACAACCTAAGAACCTTCAACCTTGTATCTAAACGTACCCATCTCCTCTCATTATACCGAGATGTCACCATGTGTGACATATCTAAAATCAAACATGAAAGAAATTGACACACGAAAAGTGTGCCAAGCGCGCATGACACCTCGCGCTAATACGACACCGCAAGAAGCTTTAGCTAAACCAATGGTAAGCCAGCTGGAACATATGAGCTCTGAGCCGCGGAATTCACAGCTCAGTTCAATAAAATCTGTCACCATGACACGGTGAACGCCGACTTCCTGCCGAGTGCTGATGGTTTCAAACGAGGCAGAGGAGGAGAGGAAGTCAGTGAGGCTAGGCAGGGAAAAGAGTGTGAAAAGCAGGTAGTTTATCCCTCAGATCACGTTATCATCTCACTTATGATCCTACTCATAAGTTTGCCTCCAGTTACTTCATCATTGAGCAGATGCTTTTATACACAATTCACAATAATTTGTCTTTAAAAACACATATGTTCACCTTATTTCCAGGTGAACATATGTTTCATAGAAACCTTAAAGGGGCCCTATTGTACCACCAGGTGTGAGCTTTACCAGTTGGTGCAGTCCACTGGGTAAGCTGGTAGTCTAGTCAGCATACATCTGGGTGGACACACCCACTTGTGATGTCACTCCATCAAAATGACAATTTTGAAATGGCTTGTAATGGCTAATTACACTCACCCCGGGTGGTATAATAGGGCCCCTTTGGTTCAGATGGCTTGAAGTGGAGTTTGAGGAGCACAGAGAACAGTGGACTGTCTCCAAATAAGGCTTATACAACATTACAAGGTACAGACGGTAGACATTGGGGTTGCAGTAATCTCCAGTGATACCACTTTGTTAGAACTTCTGTCGGGAGACGGCCCAGAGCTTGGCTAGAAACCAAAAACAGAAAGGGGCGGGGCTACGCCTTGTGCTTCCTGTTATATTCCAGAGAGAGATGTTCTACCAAAGAGAAACTCACTTATGAGAGTGGGTTGAGCTTTCAGAAGGGGATTTTAATACGTGTATCTCCACAGTGGCCACTGGTCTACACGGTACTGACCTGAGACCTTTACAGACACGTTCTCTAAAATCGTTGGTGTCTGGACAGAATCTTTCAGCAAAAAAAAAAAAATGTACTCATGCTGAGTTGGGCCAGGACACTAGTAGGAGTAGTTGTGAACTCCAGCAACATCATCGGTCGAAAAACAAAGACAATGCAGAAAAAGGTTGGAAAGCAAAGGCCTCGTTCACCAAGATTTGCATGAGTCTGCAATCAGACTTTAGATTAATAATCTAAAGTCTGATGAACAGAGTAATAATCTTAAATCCGATTTGTGAGACGAGCAGTCTTTCTGTTCGACTATTCTGCCCTTTCTATTTGCCAAGTGTGCAAAATATTGAAACATAAGGACTCTCCATGAATAGACTACCTAATTTTGTCATGATTAGATTTTTTCTACTTTTTCAGTTTATTCCCAACTAACGATTGTGTGATATCCTCCAGGAATAACCGTGATTAAATGTAAAATGTAATTTTACTATAGCATTTCATGTAATAATTCAAGATATCTATCTTTCATATTCATTAAGTCTCCCAGCCCATCTGTGGCCGGTCATATTTGATCTTTATCGGCGCCGGGGGGCCTGTTGGAAATGTATGTTTTACGTGTTGACCTACATCATTGGATGTTTGATGTCGGTTTAAAATTCAAACACTAAAATCCAATCAGTCCAATCAGGGATAAAAGCCGAGTATGAGAAGGGGCCGTATTACATGCACCGGCTACAGAAGTTGGGGAAACTTTACACAAGAAAGTCTTCACAAGTTTAAGCTAATTGAATGGAATAAGTGGACACTCATTAGGTTACTCTGTTAATGACAAATTCAAGGTGGTTTATGCCTTTTTAATGTTCTTAGGTTGGATTTAGTTTTTAGTTTGACTTCTGAACTGTTCCTTATTGCGACAGACATGCTTCAACAATATTATTATAATTATGCTATAATTATGATACGAATACGTCACTCCTACGTCTCTCCTGTTATTTCTTTGGAGGTCTGTTGTTGAAACAAAACAGACATTTGTTTTAGTTGAGTGAAAGCTAAAATATTAGCTCTTAACGAACTAATCTCATTGTCCACATGCACATCCATCCATCCATCCATCCATTTTCGGCAGCCCTGGGGGTAGCAGGGCCCCCCAGGCTTCCTTCTCCCCAGCCACACTCTCTAGTTCCTCCTGGGGGATCCCGAGGCATTCCCAGGCCAGACGAGATATATAATCCCTCCAGCGGGTTCAGGGTCTGCCTCGGGGTCTCCTCCCAGTTGGACGTGCCCGGAAAACCTCCAAAGGGAGGCGCCCGGGGGGCATCCTAATCAGATGCCCGAACCATCTCAGCTGACTCCATTCAATGCGGAGGACCAGCGGCTCTACTCCGAGCTCCCTCCAGATGTCTGAGCTCCTCACCCTATCTCTAAGGCTGATCCCAGCCACCCTGCGGAGGAAACTCATTTTGGCCGCTTGTATCCGCGATCTCATTCTTTCGGTCACTACTCAAAGCTTGTGACCATAGGTGAGGGTTGGAACGTAGATGGACCTGTAAATCGAGAGCTTCGCCTTCCGGCTCAGCTCCCTCTTCACCACAACGGACCGGTACAGCGCCCGCATTACTGCAGACGCTGCACCAATCCGTCTGTCCATCTCCCGCTCCATTTTGCCCTCACTCGTGAACAAGACCCCGAGATACTTGAACTCCTTCGCTTGAGGCAGCAACTCACTCCCAACCCGGAGGGAACACTCCACCGTTTTCCGGCAGAGAACCATGGCCTCAGACTTGGAGGTGCTGACTCTCATCCCGACCGCTTCACACTCGGCTGCAAACCGCCCCAGTGCATGCTGGAGGTCACGGTCTGATGTAGCCAACAGAACCACATCATCTGCAAAGAGCAGAGATGCAATTCTGAGGTCCCCAAACTGGACACTCTCCTCACCTCGGCTGGGCCTTGAGATTCTGTCCATGAAGATCACGAACAGAATCGGTGACAAGGGACAACCTTGGCGGAGTCCAACACCCACTGAGAACATGCTTGACTTTGTGCCAAGAATACGGACGCAGCTCGCACTTTGTTCGTACAAGGACCGAATGGCACGTACCATCGGGTGCATTGTATACCGGGCGGTAGGCAAAAGCGGGGTCCTGGGCGTGCGGATCCCCGGCATCGCCGACTGGTTCTAGGGGCGTGGAACGTCACCTCACTGGCAGGGAAGGAGCCTGAGCTGGTGCGGGAGGTGGAGCAGTACCAACTAGATATGGTTGGGCTCACCTCCACGCACAGCACCGCGTCTGGAACCAAACTCCTGGAGAGGGGCTGGACCCTCTACTTCTCCGGAGATGCCCAGGGTGTGAGGCACCAGGCGGGTGTGGGGATACTCACAAGTCCCCGGCTGAGCGCCACTGTGTTGGACTTATCTCCGGTGAACGAGAGGGTCGCCTCCATGCGACTGCAAGTCGCTGGGGGGAAGGCTCTGACTGTTGTGTGTGCCTACGCACCAAACAGCAGCTCAGAGTATCCGGTCTTCTTGGAGTCCTTGGGTGGCATCCTGGAAAGGGTTCCAACCGGGGACCCCATAGTTCTACTGGGGGACTTCAACGCACACGTGGGCAATGATGGAGAAACCTGGAGGGGAGTGATTGGGATGAACGGCCTGTCCGATCTGAACCAGAGTGGTGTTTTGTTATTGGACTTCTGTGCTAGTCATGGACTGGCCATAACAAACACCATGTTCGAACATAGGGTGGTCCACAAGTGTACCTGGTACCGGACCACCCTAGGCCAAAGGTCGCTGATCAACGAGATGTGCGGTTGCATATTTTGGACACTCGGGTGAAGAGAGGAGCAGAGCTGTCAACTGATCACCACCTGGTGGTGAGTTGGATCAGATGGCGCGGGAGGCTGCCAGACAGACCTGGTAAACCCAAACGTGTAGTGAGGGTGAATTGGGAACAGGAGGCCTTTCGGGCCTGGTTGTCCCAGCGGTCTCCTGAAACAGCAGACGGGTACCGGGAGGCCAAAAGGACCGCAGCTTCAGCAGTCGCTGAAGCAAAAACCCAGGTGTGGGAGGAGTTCAGGGAGGCCATGGAGCAGGACTTTCGGTTGGCCTCAAGGAAGTTCTGGCAAACTGTCCGGCGACTCAGGAAGGGAAAGCAGAGCTTGGCTCAGGCTGTGCTCAATCGGGGGAGAACTGCTGACCCAGACAGAGGATATTGTCGGGCGGTGGAAAGAACACTTTGAGGAGCTCCTGAACCCGAACAGTACGTCCTCTGTGGAAGACGCAGAGTCTGAAGACTCGGGGGAAGTCTCACCCATATCCTTGGTAGAGGTCACTGAAGTAGTCAAAAAGCTCTTCAGTGGCAAGGTGCCAGGTGTGGATGAGATTCGCCCTGAGATGCTGAAGGCTCTGGACATTGTCGGGCTGTCGTGGCTGACACGGCCTAGTCAATGTTAGCGTGGAGGTCGGGGACAGTACCTGTGGAATGGCAGGACCGGGTGGTGGTCCCCATTTTCAAAAAAGGGGACCGGGGTGTGCTTCCAATTATCGGGGTATCACCACTGATCCAGCCTCCCCGGGGAAAGTTTTATTCCAGGGTGCTGGAAAGGAGGCTCCGGCCGATTGTCGAACCTCAGCTTCAGGAGTAACAATGCGGATTCCGTCCTGGCCGTGGAACAGTGGACCAGCTCTTTAACCTCGCAGGGTTGTTGGGGTGGGCATGGGAGTTTGCCAATCCAGTCTACATGTGCTTTGTGGACTTGGAGAAGTTTTATGACCGTGTCCCCTGGGGAATCCTGTGGGGGGTACTACGGCAGTATGGGGTACCACATGCACATGTGTTATGTTACTGCATCTACCAAACGAAACAAGGTGAATATAAAGGATAATACCTGTGGCCTGGGTGATCAAACCATTGTAACCGTCTCATAACCTTGCTTCACACTCTCGTCACAAATGTAAACAATAGCAATATAGGATTTTGGAATCAATGTTTAATTAAAACAGTACTTTAAGGGTCTCTGCAGAACTCCCAACCCCAAATAATTGCTTATTAATTGACTTTTAAACATTCACCATGCAACCACTTGCAAACTCATCAGATAACTTTTACCTACCAGTAGTTTGTGTGTGTGTATGTGTGTGTGTGTGTGTGTGTGTGTGTGTGTGTGTGTGTGTGTGTGTGTGGTGTGTGTGTGTGTGTGTGTGTGTGGTGTGTGTGTGTGTGTGTGTGTGTGTGTGTGTGTGTGTGTGTGTCGCCGGGGCCTCTCTGGGCTGGGCCCCATTCTCATCCCATCACACCTAATGGAATTGTCAATGCCACTCCCCCCCTGCCCCCCACCCCACCCCCACCCCTGCCTGTCCCAGGAGGTCCGATGGCAATGGGATAATTGGCCTCACGATTAGCACGGTGCTACGTCACCTCCAGATGAGCGACTCTCTTCTCTTGCTCATTACCTGGACATTGATCATGATCTCTGAATGTGTGTGTGTGTATATGTGTATGTGTGCGTGCATGTGTGTGTGTGTGTGTGTGTTTGCGTGTGTGTGCATGTGTGTGTGTGTGTTGTTATCTATCGTTAGCAGTGTAATTAGAACGAAGCTAAAATGTAGGAATGAGCACATATTAAAATTAAACACGAAGACAGCTTTTTTCTTTTTCTTTTCTTGCATCCCGACATTTTAATTTCGTTGACAATAAAAAGGAGAAAGGACCTAAGAGTTGCTTGTAACTCCCTGGAATCCGTCTTTATAATTCCAGAAAGTTGGAGCTAGCATTATGTGTATTCCCTCTCTGCCGCACCCCCCCACCCCCCCCCCCCCCCACCACATTTCTCTCTTTATATCTCTCCAAGAACAACAGCCTAGCGTAGCCCATTAGGCGCGCCCTTATTGTGGGACGTGTGCTCCATACCATTAGCATCGCCGTGCTAATGAGCAGAATATTGTTTATGTGCTGCTGCTTGTTCTAAACATGGCCGTTGGTCATTTAAACGTCATTAATGGCCGCCCCCCGCGGCGCAACGGACGCAGGGGTTGTATAAAACTTTCTTACCCGTGAAAAAGGAACAATAACTGATTGATTATTAAACGTATTAAACGAAGCCCAGTGGTAAATAATATCCGTGTGCCGATTTGCGAGCCGGTGCCGATTGAGAAATTTCAAAGTTGCTCACT
Organism: Coryphaenoides rupestris; assembly: GCA_002895965.2. Lineage (NCBI taxonomy): Eukaryota > Metazoa > Chordata > Actinopteri > Gadiformes > Macrouridae > Coryphaenoides > Coryphaenoides rupestris. The sequence goes on from PIJE02000014.1 coordinate 435,388, forward strand.
CGTGTGGTGAGGAGCTGGAGGCGGCAGCAGAAGCACACTATGGCACTATGCTATACTAGCTCTGCCTCGCCACATCCCGACCAGTCAAATCTCGCCAGCTTTGATTTGCCAGCTCCATTAATCGCCGGCCAAGGCGCACTCTCTCTCTCGCGCTCTCTCTCTCTCGATCTCTCTCTCTCTCTCGCTCTCTCTCTCTCGCTCTCGCTCTGTCTCTGTCAGAATTCTCAAATGTATTATTCCTTTTTAATGCTGCTATTTCAGTATCGGTTGGCTCTATGACATTTCAGGCTCATTAGAAAGCTGAATCCTCCGTCCCCCCCGTGCGCGCCCCGCCCGGTACAACTGAAGGTCTAAGTGTGAATAGATATTGACTTAGCTTCTGGGTGGAGAAATAAGAAATAAGTCTCTTCCTCACTGTGAAGTGCTTTATATTCATTTAATACACAATGTGGCAAGAGTTAAGATGCTTGTGTGCAAAATAAACAACAACACAAAGAAACCCACGGGTAAAATGTCAAAGAATAGTAAGAGGTTCATGGTAGATTCTCCCTCCTACTCCTCCTCCTACTCCTCCTCCACCTCCTCCTTTTCCTCCGGTGTATGACAGCTACACTGAGGCCAAACAGCTACAATATCCTGAGATGTGTGGATCTCAGGACGAGGGTGAGGTGGCCACACAGCAGCCTACACACAGAGAGAGAGAGAGAGAGAGAGAGAGAGAGAGAGAGAGAGAGAGAGAGAGAGAGAGAGAGAGAGATAGAATATCTGCAATTGTACATTTGTAAAATCGACAATTGTAAATTAGATTGTTTTGTTTTTGTTTTTGTTTTATTTTCCGCTTTGGCAAATGTAAATGTATGTTTCCTATGCCAATAAAGCTCTTTAAATTGAAATTGAAATTTAATTGAGAGAAAGAGAGAGAGAGAGAATTTGAATTTATAAAGCCCTTTTTTCAATCAAATACAGGACTGAAAACAAAGAAAGAAACTGAAATAAACTGACAAACTATTTTTTAAAAGGATAAACATAATTCATCCTCATTTTGCAACATACACAACACTCCCCCCTGGGTCCAAAAGAGGCTAAAGGCCTCAATATTATCAACCAACTTGTAATAAGAATGCTCTACCCTTATCCTAGCTGCCACCAGCCCTTTCAGCACCTGGACTGGGTCTACAGATCCACTTCCCTTCATTTTGTTTTTTCTCGTGATCCAAGTGGCCAATTTTGCAGTCCCTGATATATAGATCATTAATGAGTGGACAGATTTTCTCTTTGCAGAGTATTTTGGTCCATATACAAACAATTCAAGAGAAAAACATTGTCCAAGTCCCAGGAACAATGACTCCAAAACCCTGAATAAGACCTCTAGCCTAGTGCATTCAACAAATAAATGTGCCACTGATTCACCCTGTGCGCAAAAACCATACCCCTCCCCTGTGCTGGGATCCAGGTGTGCCACGTGTCTGTTCGTAGCTATTAACCCATGCACTATCCTCCACTGGAGGTCGCCTGTCCGCTTTTCAATGGGTGGCTTGTACTGGGACCGCCAGCAGCCTTTCGGAGAAGAGTCTGGACCAAACAAACCCAGCCACCTCGACACCTTCAGCCCTGTGAGAGAGTGCAGGTTTGAGACTTTGACACAGACGTAATACAGTGCTTTCTTCCTAACGCCTTTGAAGTCTCCTAGCTGTGGGGTTTTGAAAAGAGAGGAGTTTATCCTCTCTCCCCTGCCACCCCCCCCACAGCAGCAGCAACAGTTAGCAACGGAAATCGGTACTCCCAATCCTCAGTCCACTGTTCAGAGTTGATGTTATTTTGAATAAACGCTTTTTGTCGGTCCGACAGGGATGAAACCACCTCCTGCAGTATTCTTGCCATCAGTCTTGAGGACCGGATGTTAGCCAGCTGTCCCAATTCGGTAACTGATGTCCGAGTCATATTTAGGAGTTGACCAAGTTTTGCACACCCAGCTCCCCGGAGAGCAGATCGAAGGCTGGCAGAGGATAGAGCCTGTGATTTTATGAAACTATTAAAAAATAGTGGCTCCTCAAACAGCCACATTCCAGGGATTTCAGTTGGGTCTCTGGTCACCCGGAACACCTGTCAGGCCTGCAGGCCTGATTTCAGTCCTGCATATTTCAGTCCGGTCGATTTCAGAAAAGTTGCACACGAAGAACTGCTTACTGTAACCAAAGCGGCCAGCTTTTCTCAGCAGCAATTCTGCCATTTCCAACCACCGGCGTCCACAGTCATATAAAATCCTCTGTGCTGCTTGGAGTCTAAAAGCCATTACCCTGGATGGAATGTCTATAAGGCCCTGTCCACCCTCTTCGACAGGTAAGTACAAAGCAGCAGCCCTTATCCAATGTTGCCCAGACCAAAAGGAAATCCACAATCATCCGCTGGACACTCTCCACCACCCTCCTCGGTGGTTGCAGCACAATAAGTCTGTGCCATAGGGTCGAGGCGACCAAGTTATTTGCTACCAGAACTCTTCCCCTATATGACAACTGCGGCAGCAACCATTTCCACTTAGACAACGTGGCACACACCTTCTCCTCCACACCCTCCCAGTTTTGTTTTTTTAATTCCTCTGTGCCCAAAAAGACTCCAAGGAATTTTATTCCCCTCTTTCCCCATTGTAGATTCCCAGGCAATCTGGGAACTGCCCCCTCTCCCCATGGTCCAATAAGCAAGGCCTCACTTTTTCCCCATAAGCAGTGGTTTTTATCGGGGAACTGTGCTGTAGCCCTGGCAGTGAGAGCCCCATTACCTTACTTCTAAGCATCATCAAAAGTGGTTCAACAGCTATGCTATATAGCATCCCCGATAATGGACAGCCCTGTCGGATTCCACGCTTTACTAACACTGGTCTGCTTAGACCTCCCCCTGCCTTGAACAGACAAGAGGCTCCGCTATATAAAAGTCCAATCCATGATACAAACACATCCCCAAAACCAAATGCCCTTAATGTTGAAAAAAGGAAACCATGATCTACTCGATCAAAAGCTTTTTCTTGGTCGAGGGACAGGATTCCAATGTCTATATTGTAGCGGTCACACAAGTCAATAGTATCCCGAACCAGAAAGAGGTTATCCATTATTGTTCTGTCCGGAACACAGTACGTTTCGTCCATATGGATAATCAAACCCATGAAATACTTCAGTCTGTTGGACAAAGCTTTAGAAAGTATCTTAAAATCTGCACATAGCAGAGCAACAGGCCTCCAGTTTTTTAAAAGTGCCAGGTCTCCTTTTTTTGGAAGGAGTGACAACACGGCCCTTCGGCATGATGTTGGAAGTGAGCCCTCCCGATAGGACTCTATTAAAACCCCATGTAGGTCGGGTCCGATCAGCTCCCAGAAATGCTTAAAAAAGTCTGCTGAGAGACCATCAATTCCCGGGGCACGTCCAGAGGCTAATTGTCCAACAGCCATGGTTAACTCCTCCAGCGTGAGGTCCTCGTCAAGTCCAGCCATTTCAGTTTCTGTCAGTTGGGGAAGGCCTTCCAACAGAGCTGCAGTACACTGTGGATCACAGTCACCTTCATTGAGGTTCCAACCGAGACCAACCACAAATGAATCTATACACCAGCCCTGGGCCGGGAATCGATGCCCAGGAGCGCGTTATATTATAAGGTCATTCCCATAAGAGCACTGGTCATATTGTGTTTCATGGTATTTTGTATAGGACTGATGTGTTTGAGGGTTTGTTTGAAGAAAACAATGTCTACACTGTCAGTTAATGAAGCGCTTGTTATGCATCCCCCTTCCTCATATCACAAGATACCAGACCCTAGTCGACCATATCTCTCAGATTCGAATGATTGGCCCTATAATCCAGATAATGTTGAGGCCTACCAGTTACAAGTTATAATGCCTATGGCACCGCAGAACTAGGATGAATACAACCAAAATGCATAATGTTGACTTACACAGTGACCAGCCTATCGGGGCCACCTCCTGTGGCCCTCACGCCCCCAACCACTCAAAATAAAAATTGTACTCAGGAGCGACAAATATGGTGTTGATAAACTTCACATGGATCTACCACAGAATACATAATAGATAACACATAACACATATTGTACTTCGACAATCACGTACATCCATGACCTTCAGGTTCTTTGTAAATTATAGATCAATCAGTAGATTAGGCAAAGCAAAGATTTTTATCAGTACATTTGATGAAAAGACTTTGCTGGTGATTATGATGATGATGATGATTGAAAAATATATATACTATTGGGTTTTTTGTGTGTCATGTTGTATACTCCCTTAATCACCCGCAGGAGTTACCAGATTTTATCACGAACTAATCTGTATCCAATAACATTTGAGTGTGATTTGCTTACAAGCGACATTTTGTACTTTTTGTATTAAACACTGCTCATGGCTTAGAGTTTGAAATAGGATGTTTCTAGTGAACCCCCTTGTCCTAAACGAGGAGGGGACCACAACTCCTGTTCTCAATTATTCTGTTAGAATAAAAGAGGGCAACTGTTGGGAGTTGTGGATGTATTGATCGTGTGGGCCGGTAACTTTCCACTCTGTTGTGTGGCCTACGTGACTAGTTAGCTTCACTCTTATCTGTTTTCCCCGGGAGGCCTCTGAGACGCACTCGCAGCTGTTGTTGTGGGAACCGGTTGCGTCTCCTATCTGGACTGGCGGTCCCACGGAAGGGCTCAACGTGAGACCTTGCAGTCTCTGCACCTTTTGTGTGGCACGGGAGGCCATGATACCCGTGCTTCAAGTTAACTGTTTGTCTGTCTGTTACATCCCCACGTGGGGCCTGGGGTCCTGGCGTCTCCGGATTGGCTGTCTGGGGTGTGGGGACGGAAGGGTCTCCATGGACGGCCTTGTTGTCCCTGCTCCCTGAATGGCTGTCTTGGAGGCGTTTCTATGTCTGTTGTGTCTATATGTAAATGCTTCTCTTTCTCCCATGCAAACTGTATATATGCTCTGTGTATGTAAATAAACTTTGAATCATTCCTGGTGATGCTGCCTTGTGTCACATTGATTCCCGAGCTCGCTGCTTTGCTACAGACAATCCAGAACCTGAACCTGAACTCCAGCCACAATAGATGACCGCTCGGAACTGCGCACAACAGGGGGTTATTGCATTCGAGAGTAGTTCACAATTCATTTTCACAATAGGCGCTTGTGTGTTTCTAAGCGGTTAAACAGTAAAAGGTGATGGGTCTTCACAACTTTCATGGAAACGTTTATCCGACCTTACCAATGCTTGTGTGGGCATGAGTACATCATAAGACAGTGGGGCAACATCGGTTTAGGCATCAAACACCAAGCGTTTAGTCGCGAGAGGCATGGATGTCCAAACTGCACTTATCTCGCGCTCAAACGCATTTTGCAGCCACGCACACAATAACCTCATAAGACGCTATTGCCCAATGATCCCTCTGTATGTATCTTGTGCTGGTGCACCTCTACTTGCTTCCCTACCGTTTTGGAGTTGGGGGGTTATTGCATTCGAGAGTAGTTCACAATTCATTTTCACAATAGGCGCTTGTGTGTTTCTAAGCGGTTAAACAGTAAAAGGTGATGGGTCTTCACAACTTTCATGGAAACGTTTATCCGACCTTACCAATGCTTGTGTGGGCATGAGTACATCATAAGACAGTGGGGCAACATCGGTTTAGGCATCAAACACCAAGCGTTTAGTCGCGAGAGGCATGGATGTCCAAACTGCACTTATCTCGCGCTCAAACGCATTTTGCAGCCACGCACACAATAACCTCATAAGACGCTATTGCCCAATGATCCCTCTGTATGTATCTTGTGCTGGTGCACCTCTACTTGCTTCCCTACCGTTTTGGAGTTGGGGGGTTATTGCATTCGAGAGTAGTTCACAATTCATTTTCACAATAGGCGCTTGTGTGTTTCTAAGCGGTTAAACAGTAAAAGGTGATGGGTCTTCACAACTTTCATGGAAACGTTTATCCGACCTTACCAATGCTTGTGTGGGCATGAGTACATCATAAGACAGTGGGAGATCGGATGGGGTAGCGATGGGCTTCCCAAGGTGGTCCGTGGCGAAGGAACATGATCATTTTATGTGCATAATTTGGCTTTTTTGCTATTCTTGGTTTTACTTAATTTAAGAGTTTTCCTCGTCACAGTGACGTGTTTCCTCAGTCGAAAACGTTTTTTTTCATCCAGTAAGTCAACCCCAACCAGCTTCTGCATTGCTATAACAGTTCTAATAAATTTATCTGAATCTTCAAAATAATCGTTCACTTTGACTGGTTTTCCAAATGTATCATCTAAAAAACTATTAATGTCTTCTTGTGTGTATAAGTCACCATTTTTACCAATAACATCAGACAAGCTCTCGGCTTCTGAATCGTATTCCATGTCTTCCACGTCGCTGGTCTGGCTCGGCGTCACACCTTCACCTGCTCCCGCCTCCCCGCTGCTCACCACCCCGCTACCTCCCGCAGCCTCCCCGCTGCTCACCACCCCGCTACCTCCCGCAGCCTCCCCGCTGCTCACCACCCCGCTACCTCCCGCAGCCTCCCCGCTGCTCACCACCCCGCTACCTCCCGCAGCCTCCCCGCTGCTCACCACCCCGCTACCTCCCGCAGCCTCCCCGCTGCTCACCACCCCGCTACCTCCCGCAGCCTCCCCGCTGCTCACCACCCCGCTACCTCCCGCAGCCTCCCGCTGCTCACCACCCCGCTACCTCCCGCAGCCTCCCCGCTGCTCACCACCCCGCTACCTCCCGCAGCCTCCCCGCTGCTCACCACCCCGCTACCTCCCGCAGCCTCCCCGCTGCTCACCACCCCGCTACCTCCCGCTACCTCCCGCTGCCTCCCCGCTGCTCACCACCCCGCTACCTCCCGCAGCCTCCCCGCTGCTCACCACCCCGCTACCTCCCGCAGCCTCCCCGCTGCTCACCACCCCGCTACCTCCCGCAGCCTCCCCGCTGCTCACCACCCCGCTACCTCCCGCAGCCTCCCGCTGCTCACCACCCCGCTACCTCCCGCAGCCTCTCCGCTGCTCACCACCCCGCTACCTCCCGCAGCCTCCCCGCTGCTCACCACCCCGCTACCTCCCGCAGCCTCCCGCTGCTCACCACCCCGCTACCTCCCGCAGCCTCCCCGCTGCTCACCACCCCGCTACCTCCCGCAGCCTCCCGCTGCTCACCACCCCGCTACCTCCCGCAGCCTCCCCGCTGCTCACCACCCCGCTACCTCCCGCAGCCTCCCGCTGCTCACCACCCCGCTACCTCCCGCAGCCTCTCCGCTGCTCACCACCCCGCTACCTCCCGCAGCCTCCCCGCTGCTCACCACCCCGCTACCTCCCGCAGCCTCCCGCTGCTCACCACCCCGCTACCTCCCGCAGCCTCCCCGCTGCTCACCACCCCGCTACCTCCCGCAGCCTCCCCGCTGCTCACCACCCCGCTACCATCCGTACTCTCCACACCCACCCCGTCAGCGACCTCGGCCGGGACCGGGGCTGCGGCGTCGGCCGGGCAGTCAGCCGCCGAGCCCACAGCCAAAGCCGCCACGGGCACCGCGGCCTCAGCAGCCTCCCGGTCTGCCACCTCACCCTGAGGAGGACGCGGCTGCTCGCTGCCTGCCGGCTGATCCGATCCACCTGATCGCCATCATCTACCGCTTGTTTCTGCTTATGTGGACAAGCGAATCTCTTGTGGCCAACATCCCCACACTCAAAACACCTTAAACTACCAGTGCTCGCATATACAGTGTAGAATGAATCCCCGTGTTTAACTTTGAATGAAACGTCCAGTGTCTGTGACGGATCGTCTAAGAACATGAATGCTTGTCTCCGTAGAGACTGAACATGGGCCAGGTTGGGGTCTTTACAACCCAGTCTGATTGTTCTGAAGGGACTCGCAAACTTCCCGAACCTCCGCAGCTCCTGTTCCAGGGCCGCGTTAGAGATGAACGGCGGTACACCTGACACCGTCACCCGGGCGGACGGCACCGCCAGAGGAGACACACACACCAGCATAACACAACATAATCATTTTATGTGCATAATTTGGCTTTTTTGCTATTCTTGGTTTTACTTAATTGAAGAGTTTTCCTCATCGGAGTGACTTGTTTCCTCAGTCGAAAACGTTTTTTTTGAGGAAATAAGTCAACCCCAACCAGCTTCTGCATTGCTCTAACAGTTCTAATAAATTTATCTGAATCTTGAAAATAATCGTTCACTTTGACTGGTTTTCCAAATGTATCATCTAAAAAACTATTAATGTGAGAGAGAGAGAGAGAGAGAGAGAGAGAGAGAGGGAGAGAGAGAGAGAAAAAGAGGGAGAGTCAGAGAGAGAGAGAGAGGGGGGAGAGTCAGAGAGAGGGAGAGAGTGGGGAGAGGGGAGGGTAGTGTTGTAGTACTCAAGACTTTTACGTGGTCTTGGTCTTGTCTCGGACTCGACTGTATTTGGTCTCGGTCTTGTCTTGGTCTCGGACATAGAGGTCTCGAGGGGGTTTGTGCATAAACCAAGCAGCGAGCTCATGCTCATCACTAAACCTGACGCAGCACTAGTACACTACGCGGCACCAGTACACTACGCAGCACCAGTACACTACGCAGCACCAGTACACTACGCAGCACCAGTACACTACGCAGCACCTAGTACACTACGCAGCACCAGTACACTACGCAGCACCAGTACACTACGCAGCACCTAGTACACTACGCAGCACCAGTACACTACGCAGCACTAGTACACTACGCAGCACCAGTACACTACGCAGCACCAGTACACTACGCAGCACCAGTACACTACGCAGCACCAGTACACTACGCAGCACCAGTACACTACGCAGCACCAGTACACTACGCAGTACACTACGCAGCACTAGTACACTACACAGTACACTACGCAGCACTAGTACACTACGCGGCGCTAGTACACTACGCAGTACACTACGCAGCACTAGTACACTACGCAGCACTAGTACACTACGCAGCACTAGTACACTACGCAGCACTAGTACACTACGAGTACACTACGCAGCACTAGTACACTACGCAGCACTAGTACACTACGCAGCACTAGTACACTACGCAGCACTAGTACACTATGCGGCACTAGTACACTACGCGGCGCTAGTACACTACGCAGTACACTATGCAGCACTAGTACACTACGCAGCACTAGTACACTACGCAGCACTAGTACACTACACTAGTACACTACGCAGCGCTAGTACACTACGCGGCGCTAGTACACTACGCGGCGCTAGTACACTACGCGGCGCTAGTACACTACGCGGCGCTAGTACACTACGCAGCACTAGTACACTACACTAGTACACTACACTAGTACACTACGCGGCGCTAGTACACTACGCAGCACTAGTACACTACACTAGTACACTACACTAGTACACTACACTAGTATGCTACGCAGCACTAGTACACTACGCAGTACACTAAGCAGCACTAGTACACTACGCGGCGCTAGTACACTACGCAGCACTAGTACACTACGCTAGTACGCTACGCAGCGCTAGTACACTACGCGGCAAATATGTTACATTGGATATTTTTTCCTAACGGCTGCTCCACTCCCCTCGTCCACACTTCACTTCACAGCTACTCAGCCTTGCGCTCACGCACGGAAAAAAAATTAATGGAAAAATAGAATATGTCTGCTAATTCAGGACTCGAGCATTAATGCACAAATAAGCAAGTACCTAGACAGTATAAATGACTGTGACTGTGATGCACTGACCTTTTGGTCAAAAAACAAGAGTGTTTCCCCAATCTGCACAATGTTGCCTTGAAAGTCCTCTCTGTCCCTGCCTCTTCTGCCCCAGTTGAGAGAGTTTTTAGTAGAGGAGGCATTCTAATGAGACCCCACCGCGCACGGCTAGGCCATAAGATGTTGCAATTTTTAGTTTTCCTGAAGTGCAATCTACCACTGTTTTAAAATGTGAACTGTTTTCTCCCTCTCTCCCTCCTCCCTGAAATTATCTGATATTCATTAATTTCCAGTGAGCTCCCAGTCACACACATGACATGCTCTGTCTCTGTATTGTTCTGCCTGTAGTTGAAATAATACCGTCTAATATGTATTGAATGTAAACTGTGGCTGAACCCCAGTATGCTGCTGTTCTTCATTGTATTGTTCAAGTATTGGTGTAACTTAAACACTAGTCAGTTTTTTTTTGGGGTTTTTTTCCGGTCTCGACTTGGTCTCCGTCTTGGTCTCGACTTGGTCTTTGTCTTGACTTGGTCGGTCTTGGTCTTGGTCTTGGTCTTGTCTTGGTCTCGATACCCTCTGGTCTTGGTAGTGTCTTGGTCTCGGTTTAGGCGGTCTTGACTACAACTCTAGGGGAGGGAGAGGCAGAGAGAGAGAGGGGGGAGAATGAGACAGAGAGAGAGAGGGAGAGAGAGAGAGGGGGAGAGTCAGAGGGAAAGAGAGAGTGATAGAGAGAGATCGAGGCAGAGAGAGAGAGTGAGAGAGAGGGTGGGACGCAGAGAGAGAGAGAACAGGAGAGAGTGTGAGAGAGAGAGAGAGAGAAAGAGAGGCAGAGAGAGATGGAGCAAGGCAGAGAGAGAGGGGGAGAGGAGGGGGGATGGTCAGAGAAAGAGAGTCAGAGAGAGAGAGAGTGAGAGCAAGGTAGAGTGAGAGAGAGAGAGAGAGAGAGAGAGAGAGAGTCACTGAGAGGATTCAGGCAGGATGCTGGCTACAGCCCCAACACTTAAGACTGGGGGATTCATCTGGGTTCCTGTCGTCACATTCATTCATGTGTGTGTGTGTGCGTGCACACATATGTGTGTGTGTGTGTGTGTGTGTGTGTGTGCGTGCGTGTGTGCGTGCGGGTGCGTGTGTGTTTGTGTGTGCATGTATGTGTGTGCATGCTTGTGTGTGTGTTTGTTTGTGTGCGTGCACGCGTATGTGTGTGTGTGTGTGCGTGCGTGTGTGTGTGCGTGTGTGAGTGTGTGTGTGAGTGTTTGTGTGGGTGTGTGTGTGTGTTTGTGTGTGCATGTATGTGTGTGTGTGTTTCTTTGTTTGTGTGCGTGCACGTGTGTGTGTGTGTGTGTGTTAGTGTGTGTGTGCGTGTGTGTTAGTGTGTGTGTGCGTGCCGGTGTGTGTGTGTTTGTGTGTGCATGTATGTGTGTGCATGCTTGTGTGTGTGCGTGCATGTGTGAGTGTGTGTGTGTGTGTGTGTTTGTGTGTGCATGTATGTGTGTGTGTGTGTTTCTTTTCGTGTGCGTACACGTGTATGTGTGTGTGTGTGTGTGTGTGCGTGTTAGTGTGTGTGTGCGTGTGTGTGTGTGTGTTAGTGTGTGTGTGCGTGCAGGTGTGTGTGTGTTTGTGTGTGCATGTATGTGTGTGCATGCTTGTGTGTGTGCGTGCATGTGTGAGTGTGTGTGTGTGTTTGTGTGTGCATGTATGTGTGTGTGTGTGTTTCTTTGTTTGTGTGCATGCACGTGTATGTGTGTGTGTGTGGGTGTGTGTGTGTGTGCGTGTGGGTGCGTGTTTGTTTGTGTGTGCATGTATGTGTGTGCATGCTTGTGTGTGTGTGTGTGTGTGTGTGTGTGTGTGTGTGTGTGTGTGTGTGTGTGTGTGTGTGTGTGTGTGTGTGTGTGTGTGTGTGTGTGTGTGTGTGTGTGTGTGTGTGTGTGTGAGTGAGTGTGTGTGTGTGTGCCACTAGCCATGGCCTGACCTTCATGCGTCTCTGATGTGATTGGCGGGCCAGCGGAGAGTCGGTTGCTCTACCAACGCTCCGACCGTCCGATATTGATCCTCTCTTAACCGTGTCCTGTCATTGTTGGTTGTTCTTTGTGTGCTCTTTTAAGGTTTTTTAGTAATAGAGTAGGTTAGATTCAAATTTATTGTCATTGCACAGCACAAGTACAGTACAGCGAAAAGAGGTTGGCATCTAACCAGAGTGCAAATGAGGCAGTAAAGTGCATAGTAATATACAGTGTACAGTGGTTAAATAGGATATAGAATATAGAACAGTCTACTAGGTATATACAGTATGTTTATGTACAGAGATACAGTGTAATGGAGTAGGTATGGGATATGTGCAGATAGGTATATAGGTATATAAATATAGGCATATAAATATTCCGATAAGTATACAGTATCAACAGGTAATGAGCAGGGATTGTAAATAAGTAAAAATATATATATACAGTATATGGTAAGTACAGAAGAAATGTACATGGCTATCATACAGGTATGGAAACAATAATGTTGTGATTACAGTGCAAGGCAGTAGAAGACAGATGGTGATATGATATATTCAACAGAGTTCAGAGTTCGTAGGGTGGACAGCAGAGCCTAGAGTATGGCAAGGTGGGGGGGGGGGGGGGTACAGAGGTCAGAGTTCGTAGGGTGGACAGCGGAGCCTAGAGTATAGGCAAGGTGGGGGGGGGCTGTCATCGTGGTGCAGAGTTCAGGGAGATGACAGCTGAGGGGAAGAAGCTGTTCCTGAGCCTGCTTGACTTGGAACGAAGGTTTCTGTAGCGCCTCCCAGAGTAAAGTTCACCAGAATCTGAGGGGACAGGTGGGCTTTCCTCAGTCTCCTCAGGAAGAAGAGACGCTGGTGAGCCTTCTTAACTGGTGTTGAGGGTCCAAGAGAGGTCCTCGGAGATGTGGACCCCCAGGAATTTGAAGCTGGAGACACGCTCGACCTCCACACCGTTGATGAGGACGGGGCGTGCACGCCAGATCTGGTCTTCCTGAAGTCCACGATGAGCTCCTTGGTTTTCTTGGTGTTGAGGGCCAGGTTGTTGTCGGCGCACCATGCCACCAGGTGCTGGACCTCCTCCCTGTAGGCTGCCTCATCGTTGTTTTTGATGAGGCCCACCACCATTGTGTCGTCTGCGAACTTGATGATGGTGTTGGTGCCATGTATAGGAGTGCAGTTGTGGGTGAAGAGGGAGTAGAGGAGGGGGCTCAGCACACAGCCCTGCGGGACGCCGGTGTTCAGGATGAGGGTGGAGGAGGTGAGATTGTCTACCCTAACAGACAGGGGTCTGTTGGTTAGGAAGTCCAGTATCCAGTTCCAGACAGAGGGGTTGATGTCAAGGTTCTTGTTTTCCACGAGGTCACCAAGTTTGGAGATGAGTTTGGAGGGGATGATGGTGTTGAATGCTGAGCTGAAGTCGATGAATAGCATTCTCACGTGGGTGTTGCTCTCATCCAGGTGGGAGAGAGCAGAGTGGAGAGCAGAGTGCACAATGGAGCTGGTTTTAAAGCACGCTGGGATAGGTTGAAAATGTCAGTGAAGACCTCAGTCAGCTGCTCAGCGCAGTTCCTGAGCAAGCGACCGGGGATGCCATCAGGACCAGCTGCCTTACGTGCATTTGTTCTGCTCAGTGCTGCACACACGTCTGTGGGGGAGAGGGTGAGGGGTTGGTGGTCAGCAGGGAGAGTAGTCCTGGTGGGCAGCTCGTGGTTGTCCCGGTCGAAGCGGGCATAAAAGTGATTGAGCTCGTCAGGGAAGGATGAGTCAGTGGTTGGGGGGGGAGTTGTTGGAGGGTTTGTAGTCCGTGATGGCCTGTATGCCCTGCCACATGCGTCGGGGATCACCTGAAAGCGGTGTCACTTTGGGGACAATACAATTTGAGTTGACTTCTCTCACTCAACGTGTGAGACGTTTCATAATGTCATTGGGTGAATTACGTCTGCACATTTTACGCGTGATTTCAGAAACAAAATGGCCACCTTCTTCCGTTGAAGGCTGGTGTTTGTCGGCTGTTCACTTGGAGGACTGCTCCAGGTGAGCAAAGCAAAGCGTCCTGTTATTTCATTGGAGGGACGCTAGCTGGGCCATACGTTATTACACAGAATGCCACCAGTCCTTCTCCTGGAACAGATATTAGTGGAGTGGTGACTAATGGAGGAATGTAGTGTGCTAAATCAGCTCTTGTGCCTTCAATATATCCTGATGGGCAACACAACAATTTAAACACACAGCAGCAACAGTGTCAAATTAAGTGTCCTTGAGAACTTGCCCACCGTGATTCATAACTCGCCTCCACGTTGTATTTCTCTTCCGAGATGAATGCCACCCGAGTCTGTGGATTCTCCCTTGCCCTCGGCGAGAAATAAATGGGCTCGGCAAATGAAATGTGACCAATATATTACACTTAAAAGCATAACACGATCCGCGGTGCCGGGAGAGTCCTCCCCCTGATCCTACAGGCTTCAAGGCCTATTGTCAGCCTTAAGTAAGTGGTGCGCCCACTGAGAGTTTGTTCTCATAAGCCAAGGTTACCTCACGGCCAGTTGGACTCGCTCCCCCCCCCCGTTCCCACAGATGCCACCCGCTCTCCATCAGCAAATGCACACTGAAACGACGGCTTAAGCTAGACTGTACTGTACTGGTGTGTAGATAGACTGGTGTGTTACCTAGACATGGCTGGAGCCAGTTTTAGTTTGGCTAAACATATATTATTAACATAATTTGTGCACATGCATATAAATGTGCACATGTGGGTGGGGGTTAGGGATGTAACGATATACCGTAAAACGGTATATCGCGATATGAAAAGGCCACGAATGTCAACCGTACGTTTTTTCATACCCTTACCAATTACCAGAGAGTTTGATTTAAACCCATCGGCAACAACAGCCTGTGTCCTCCCGGTAAGATAATTTGAGAACCAATTGACTGATAGCTCGTCTAGACCTATTGAGGATAGTTTATTTAATAAAATGCTGTGATCCACCGTATCAAACGTCTTTGATAGGTCGATAAAAAGTGCAGCAGAGTGCTGGCGACTATCAACACTGCTGGCTATGCCGTTCACCACGAGTGTTGTGGCTGTTAACGTACTATGTCCTGGTCTGAACCCTGATTGTTGTGGCTGAAGAATATTAAATGCCTCCAAGAAAGCCTGTAACTGCGATTTAACTAATGATTCGAGGATCCTTGGCTAGACAACATAGTTTTGAAATTGGTCGATAGTTATCTAATTCAGCAGGATTACCACCTTTAAGCAGCGGTAAATGTACGTTTCCCATGCCAATAAAGCTCTTTAAATTGAATTGAATTGAATTGAGAGAGAGAGAGAGAGATAGAGAGAGCAAGAGAGAGAGAGACAGAGACATGAAGAGAGAGAAACAGAGAGAGAGACAGAGACGTGAAGAGAGAGAAACAGAGAGAGAGAGCTTGACAGAGAAAGGGACACAGAGAGAGAGACATGAAGAGAAAGAAATGCAGAGAGAGGAACAGACAGAGGGACACAGAGAGAGAGACAGAGGGAACCAGAGAAACAGAGGTAGATAGGGAGAGAGAGAGAGAGAGAGAGAGAGAGACAGAGGAGAGAGAGAGGAGAGAGAGAGAGAGAGAGAGAGAGAGAGAGAGAGAGAGAGAGGGGGCAACTTGCGACCATGACGTTGACAGCAATCTGCATCGATTCAGTCCACATGTAGGTTTTTTTTTAATTAGGCGATTTGTTTCACTTGGTAACTGGAACCGGACAATGAAAATCCAAGCCGGCAACACTTCCTGTCTCATGTGTAACTTTGCTCATGAATAAAATATACCAGAAGAAAATTAAATATACCAGAAGAAACCAGTACAACAGCGGAGCTATAAGGAGGCTTCGCCCAGAGCACAAAATTACACCTCACAACTCTGCCGAAATATGTTCGTTCTCACGATGCATGGGAATGGATATGAATATATTAAATCATATATATATATATATTTGTTGTTGTATTGTTCCGTGTTATCATGAGGTGAGACATGATGCGTCGGATCATATATTTCAATATCACGCATAATGGTGTCACCCAGGAGACACACACACACGCACACACACAGACACACACACAACTCCTGACTATTCCATCATGCCACATCGATTGTGTTCCTTTTGCAACACAGATGCATCAACATCACGTTAATGGTCGGTGTCAGTCAGCCCTCAGTGCAGCATCTTTTATTTCATTAAATTTTTTACCCCCTGCAAGGATCTCATCTCCCAGATGGCTCGGTAAACATACAAACAGGTTCTGCTGGTACAGAACAACAAGGGGGGGGGGGGGGTACATGGGAAGGAAGGTCTCTGTCGCTGTGTTCATGGCGGTCAAGAGCTCTCCCTTACACACTTTGTTCAGAGCTTCCTCTGGAGCATGAAGGTTGCTGGTTCGATCTCCTGGCTCCTCCGCCTATGGCTAAGTGTCATGGGGTGTCCCTGAGCTAAGACATCTAACACTTTAACTGCTCCCCGACCAGCTGGCTGTTGCCTTGCGTGAATGACACCGACGCCTGTATAAATGGATGAATGTGAGGCAATTTTGTAAAGCGCTTTCGATAAAATGGTAAATGGATTGCATTTATGAAGCACTTTTATCCAAAGCACTTTACAGTTGTATGATATTCACCCATTCTTACACCAACGGCGGTGCCAACCATTCAAGGTAACAACCAACACATCAGGAGCAGTTGGGGTTAGGTGTGTCTTGCTCAGCGACACCACGACACTTAGTTAGGTGGAGCCTGGGGATCAAACCAGCAACCTTCTGGTTGCCAGACAACCGCTCTTACCCCCTGAGCTAAGCTGCCACTCAAAAGCACTATATAAATGCAATCCATATGGCCATATGGCAATAAAGAAAGGTTGAATCTTGAACCTTGAATCATCACCATCATCATGAAAATCGTAATAAAAGTAGATTCTGGAGGCAGATGAGACCAGGGAGAGCTTGGCCACTGAAATGCAACACGCAGACGCAGGTTGCCCGCTTTAGCTGCGGTCTCCGTAACGTGCGCACACCCCCTGCTGATAAGAAAATGGAAGAATTAATTGGTATCTGGATGACTTCCTATGCTTCATGCGATGGCCATTCGTCTGTTTGGAACTCCCTCTGTGATGCGGTTCCTGCAGGGGAAATTACTCCAAACGCACACAAAAACTTTCTCTCCGAGCCTCTCGCACGTCGGAGGGGATGAAGTGGTGGAGGGCCTGGAAAAATGTCCATCAGGGGGAATAGTTCACCGTTTTACTGAGAAGGTGAAATTCTCCATCACCACCACCACCCAACACCGCCACCAGCATCACCACCACGACCACGCAACCTCACCACCACCATCACCACCACACCGGCACCTCCACCGTCACCACCACCACCACCATCACCATCACCATCACCACCACACCGCCATCTCCACCCTGATCATCATCACATCCGGAAGGAGGAGCTATGCATCTGAAAACTACCGGCTGCCCCACCATGGAGAGACTGTAGTCACTCAGAATCAGAATCAGAATCAGAAATCAGAAATCAAACAGAATCACAATCAGCTTTATTGCCTTCGTTTTTGCAAACAAAGAATGTGCTTTTGTGAAATTGGTGCATAACATTGAACATTAAACGGAGAGTAATAATAAATACAAATTCAAAAAAGCTAAAAATTCTCAAAGGTGCAATTTAAAGAAAAGATGTGCGTTAATGTAACACAGTAGTACTCTCTTTCTCTCTCGCTCTCTGTTTCTCTCTTTGTGTGCAGTGGTTAAGGTAGTTAGAGCATTAATTCACAATTCTCTGCCATGCTAATAATTCCTAGTTATATAGGGACACGGCTGAGAGACTCTCCCTACATACTCTCTTTCTCTCTCTCTCTCTCTCTCTCTCTCTCTCTCTCTCTCTCTCTCTCTCTCTCTCTCTCTCTCTCTCTCTCCACCTGTGTAATTGGAAATCTGCTGCCGCTGTGATTTTCCTGACGAGTGCCAGAGAGGAGAAAAAGAAGAAGAAGTCGTTCCTGCCACCACCACCACCATCGCTGCTGCCATGTTGTCGGCCCACGAGTGCTCAGCCATGTTTTCTTCTTCTTCTTCTTCTTCTTCTTTCTTCTTCTTCTTCTTCTTCTTCTTCTTCTTCTTCTTCTTCTTCTTCTTCTACTTGTATCTTGTTCCTGTTCCTGAGGGTGGGAAACTTACTGGGCTGAAAAAAGTGTCCAGACCGCTGAATCTGGATGGGCTCTCACCGGTGGCAGATGGCAGTGTGGTGTGGTGTGGTGTGGCAGCCGGGGGGGGAGGTCCCCAGAACCGTGTGGCTTCACCAAAATAAGAGGGGGGTGTGGTGGGGGTGGGAGGGGGAGGGGGAGGAGGGACTGGGAGGCTGGGGGGCTGGGGGGTGGGTGCGGGCGACTGAGTCATGGGGTTTCTTCAGGGGGTGGGGAACGGTTAAAAGCAAAAAACCACGCTATCAGCAATCGCCAACTCAGAGGCAGTGACATTTCCCCACACCGACCCCCCATTAGCAAAAAAAAAACAAACATCCGTTCTGAAATGGCTCATTATTAGATTAACGCGGGTCCACTTTCATTCGCGGTGAAGCGTAGCATTAGCGGTAGCGGTAGCAGTAGCGTCGCGCTGGCTGGCTGGCGGTGGCGGTGATGTCCGGAGTGCTGTTTTTCCCCCGTTAGCATCGCACTGTGGTGGAAGACACAACAACACAAACAAACAAAAATGTTTGCAATATTTGTCCGATAGCGTTCGCCAACACCCCGACCAACAAACCCCCGCCACACCAGCGCTTCCCCCCCCCCCCCCCCCCCAAGCTAATTCTCTGCTGGGCACATAAACGCCCTTTCAGCAGTTTCTTCGGTGAGTTTAATGTGGCGTGCGATAGTAGTATAAAGCATCACAGATTTTATTCCCCACACATCCATATCATCATCATCATCATCATCATCGTAACGCCACATTTTTTCGAGCGGAATCCGAAACGTCGGCCTCATCAGTTCGCCTGCTCCTCCTGCTCATCAACGATGTCTCTCTTCATTAATTCATCGTTCATCAGCCCAGTGTTAATTAGTTAGTTTGTTTGTTGTGTGAAGTGAAGGGTTGAGGATCTCACTCTGAGGAGCTCCTAGCAGTTGTATTGTTGTTATTCTTCTTCTTATTATTATTATTATTAGCATTATTATTATTTATGTACTTTGTTTTTATTGTTTGTCCTCTGTGTATTGAGGTTGTTGTAAACATAAACAGGAAGTGCAATGGATTCCAGTCACCTGCAATCACAGAACCTTCTCTTCCATCCATGATATTTTGTAACCATCTTTTTACGATATTCTCTATATTTATTAAGTTACAGAATCAGAAACAGAAACAGCTTTATTGCCTTCGTTTTTGCAAACAAGGAATGTGCTTTTGTGCAATTGGTGCATAACATTGAACATTGAACATAGTAAAAAAGATTCTACAAATATATATAAAAAATCCATACAAATTAAGCAATACAAAGGTGCCGAATTTCCTTCGGGATCAATAAAGTTTTATCTTATCTTATCTGAAAAGAGGTGTAACGCAATAGTGTCCACATAAGATGTAGTATTCATGTCCATGTTTTTTTCTAACATTTATGATATCAATCTTTATTAACTCCATTCATGTTATTTTAGAACAGCATTTTAAAATAATGATTTTAATCAATGTATAAAATAATACATTGATACATATAAAAATAATAATTGTGAACGTTTGGACGTTTTTTTACTTTTTATGGAGAAAAAGCTAGCCAGGGAACTGGGTATAGTGAATTGGTCTCCTTGGTCTAGAAGTCCCATATTTTGTTCATTCTCATCGTGTTTCCTGCATTGTCCCTGATGACAAACGCTCAAATGACTCGCAACGCAATCCTTCCTACCAGCGACTTAATTCTAGTGTGAGAGATTGTCTCGTGAAAACAAAAAACAGACATGAGACACAGTTCCATAAAGAAAGACAGAGAGGGGGGATGGGTGCTGCTGCTGTAGGAGTAAACCAAACAGATTTTCGCCTCCCGTGTCTGAGAGTCCTCCTCGTAACAAGTCTCCGGTGGTCTGACGGCATTGCCGGTGCGTGGTGATGGTGATGTTTTCAATGCCACGATATACATCCTACTATATCATCAGGGGAGTGAGTGAGTGGGTATAAACTGGCATGCGTTTAGGAATGCAATCATGGCCGTGTGCATTTTGCCATCAGGAGGATTTCAAATGAGATAGAAAAGGGATTGTGTTGTTGTTGTTGTTGTGGTTATTGTTGATTTTTGTTTAACTTGCCGGTGTGTACATACAGACCAAGGTTGGGCTCTTGCTGTGTGTGTGTGTGTGTGTGTGTGGGGGGGGGTACAGAT
>PIJE02000014.1:455494-487994 GCA_002895965.2 Coryphaenoides rupestris
TGACTCTGGTGTAATTTAGATTCTGTAAAGCAAAGCTCATCTGTGGTGCAGCCGAGCCGCTAATGGTGCGATATGAAATGGGGAGGAGAGAGAGGGAGACAAAAACTGCCACAGCATACAACATGGTCCCCTCGGTCGCAAATCTGTCCTGATATAGTATACACAGGTGTGTAAAATAATACGAAAAGTCATTGAACACAGACACACACACACACACAATACAAGCACATAGAGAGCATATTCTGTATCGATGAACTGCCACGCACACCCACACACACACACACACACACACACACACACACACACACACACACACACACACACACACACACACACACAAACACACACACCAGACACAGATAGATACATACTGGACACTACCTGCCTATTGCGGGCCACGGCGACTTCTGAGTTCAGCATAACAACGATATTAAGATGTACCTTTCGTGCCATGGGACTATTATTTGGTAAATATGAGTCATATTAGTGTTTTGATTCTGTGAGTATTGAGATTCGTAGTTTGTAGCTAGCTTGACTGAGTGCAGTGGAGATCAACTGAACCGAATTAATTGAAAATGGCAACTTTTTCACGAGGTGCTTTCCAGACGTTTGATTATAAATAAATACTGCTTTTTCTGCTCCTAGCGCTAGTTGACGTCATACAATAATGAAGAATAAACATGTACACAAATGATGGCTATACATACCCACTAGGGGTGGCACGGTTCATGAAAAAAAACGAAAACCGTTCGGTTGGCTTGTCTCGGTTCGGAGGATGTGTGCGTTGTACGGTTCGACGGTTCATGGCATGCGCAGCCTCGTGACCGGATGTGACCTCAGACAGTGTGTTTCCCTTTCGCGCGAAAGAAGAGGTGTAGAGTGTGGAGTAGGGGTTGCACGACTTCTGATTTTTTCAAGTCGACTTTTCTATCAATAAAGTCGACGTAACGTCGACGCGTCGTTGATGATGTCATCACATACACACGCACGAAAAAACCAGACAGAACGGGCTGTCCAAAAAAAAAAGCATGGGTATCCTCTGTGCAAACAGCCGCTCGAAATTGCTTAAAAATTACCAAGCCAAAATGATCTACCTACATTAAAAATGCTAAATATATAAATATATAAATATTGTATACTTCATGTAAAGGGGGGGCGGGGGGGGTGCTCCGTTACTTCGCGGTTCTGATCCGGGAGGGGGGTGATCCGTTCATTCATCCGATGAATGATAACATCCAATTTTTTTTAATGGCATGCGATCTACCCGGACTTCCTTTGCGATCGACCGGTCGGTCGCGATCGATGTATTGGGCAACCCTTTCCCCCCTACCGGCCACCGCATTTGCTGGAGTGTTAAAGATTAAAAGAAAAAATAACAACAAGAACCGTACAGAACCGAAAACCGTGACCTAAAACGTGATAACGAAGGTGTTTGTGATAAAAGGTGTGTGTGTGTGTGTGTGTGTGTGTGTGTGTGTGTGTGTGTGTGTGTGTGTGTGTGTGTGTGTGTGCACGCATGTGTGTGTGTGTGTGTGTGTGTGTGTCTGTGTTCAATGACTTTTCGTATTATTTTACACACCTGTGTATACTATATCAGGACAGATTTGCGACCGAGGGGACCATGTTGTATGCTGTGGCAGTTTTTGTCTCCCTCTCTCTCCTCCCCATTTCATATCGCACCATTAGCGGCTCGGCTGCACCACAGATGAGCTTTGCTTTACAGAATCTAAATTACACCAGAGTCATTTTTCATTCCGTGGCTCCGCTCAGGAGGCAAGGAGGGAAGGAGGGAAGGAGGGAAGGAGGGAAGGAGCCTCTCGGACGGACGAGGGCTCCTTCTTGGACGGGGTGGGTGGGGGCTTTTCTCTTCCCTTATTTGTCCTTGTCACCCGGAGGTTGCCCGCCCGGGCTGACATTGCCGGAATTTAAGTGGGCATCAATCTCGATGAAGAGGTCGCACACGGGCAAAAAAAAATTTACAGCCGCCATTTTATGCAATTTTATTTTATTTATGTATGTATTTATGTGTGTATTTTCTTTTCTCTTTTTTTTCAAGCCGGTCAGCAATAGACAATGTAAATTAGAAGACATTTTTTGCACGGTGGTAAAGGTATAGGATGGCATCGTAACTCCCGATCGCAAAGCAAATTGTTCCGTCCCCTCCCCCTCCCCCCTTCCCCCCCTCCTCCTCGTTGGTTTCATTTTTCTTGGCCAGTTAAATTTCCATTTGAATGTCACCCGACGGCGAGGAGATTGTCCGTCATTGTTTTTGAGGTCCAAGCCCCCTCCCCCTCCCCCATCCTCGCAGAATGGAAGAAGATGGGTGAGACTGGAGGGGGGAGGGGGCTGATGGGGGGTGGGATGGTATCAGCATGGCTGTGTCGTGAGATAACGGATAACGTGACTATGCGTGCCCTGACTTGGCCGCCGTCCTATCGGCTCCACCGACCAAGGAGGAGGGGAGGAGGAGGAGGAGGAGGAGGAGGAGGAGGAGGAGAAGGAGGAGGAGAAGGAGTAGGAGTGGGAGGAGGGGGAGGATGAGGAGGGGCGAGAGGGAGAGGGAGAGTGGGAGGAGGGGGAGGATGAGGAGGGGCGAGAGGGGGAGGGGAGGAGGAGGATGACTTGGCTCGGCGCGATGCAGTGCCGATGCTACTGGGCGCCCGACTGGCCTGGACTTCATGTTCACCTCGTGAATGAGAGTCATTCATTCTGGTGTGTGTTGTAGGTAAGAGGTTCGCCTGATGTATGTAGTGCAGGGTGCAGGGTGCAGGGTGCAGGGTCCTCCACCCCCATCCCCACCACACTCCCCCTCACCCCCCCCCCACACACTCACACAAGCTCCTCTGGG
The DNA here is from genome assembly GCA_002895965.2 of Coryphaenoides rupestris. Taxonomy (NCBI): domain Eukaryota; kingdom Metazoa; phylum Chordata; class Actinopteri; order Gadiformes; family Macrouridae; genus Coryphaenoides; species Coryphaenoides rupestris. Next base: position 458,343 of record PIJE02000014.1, read on the forward strand.
ACGGACCGTGGCCCTGAACCGACTTGACCCTATCAGCATCTTTCTTTCGCGCCTGTCTCTCTGGCTCTCTCTCTCACTCTCTCTCTCCTTCTCTCTTTCTCTCTCTCTCTCTCTCTCTCTCTCTCCCCCTCTCTCTCTCTCTCTCTCTCTCTCTGTCTCTCAAGGCTTTATTGGCATGGGAAACGTACGTTTTCATAGCCAAAGCACAAAATTTAAATACGATTTCACTGTTGTACTTTGCATTTTCTTTCTTTCTCTCTCTCTCTTTCTCTCTCTCTCTCTCTCTCTCTCTCTCTCTCTGTTGCTCTATTTTCCTCTTGCCGTTCAGTCTCTTTCTTTCTCTCTCTCTCTCTCTCTCTCTCTCTCTCTGTCTCTGTTGCTCTATTTTCCTCTTACTGTTCAGTCTCTTTTTCTCTCTCTCTTCATCTCTCTCTCTCTATCTCTCTCTCGCTCTCTCACACAATCTGTCTCCATCCCCCTTTTGCCACTCTCTTTCTCCCTCTCTTTCTCTCTCTCTCTCTCTCTCTCTCTCTCTCTCTCTCTGTGTACTTATCTCTCTTTCTCCGTATCTCTCTCTCCCCTCCGACAGGCTGTATCTCTGTGTGTTTGTGGAGCCCATCTGATGGCTTGAAGATAAGTCATCGTGCTTAAAGGAGAGAGGAAGAGAGAGAGAGAGAGAATTTCTCGGACACCGGAGTTGGTCTTCATTTCCCCTTATTACGAGATCTGAGCGAGTCCCCGCTGGCTCCGTTGACTCAACTGTGCGGCAGGATTCTTACTTTATCGCTTTCTTTATAAACCACAGCCAGAGATTTAATGTCGGAGGCGAGAACTATTTAAAGCCGTGAAAAAGTTCCCCTCGTTTTATTATTTCAGTGTTAATGTAGCGGGCAATTACACCAGCGTGTTCCCACCCAGCGGTGGAGCAGCGCCCCCACTGGATGACTGGCGCCACTGCAGTCAGCCACGCAAGACGAAAATGACAAAGTATGTTAATTGTGCGAGCCCAAATGCTATTTGTTTTATTTAAAAAAAACATATACATCATAGGTGCACGCTACTACACCCCCGTCAATTGTTTCAATTACAGACAGCAAATTGTTCTTCTGCTATTGAAGAACAAAAAAATGCAGGATGATACTGTCGGTGGCTTTAGACCAATAATAACTAATAATAACTAATAATTACTAAACGTAGGAAGCATAAACAGAGAAAGAGTAACACAACAAAAGACTTGATAGTAGAATGTAGCCCACATATGTGATTGTGTAGAACAGAAACAACAGTATTTGAAACCCAGACGACGACGCCGACGATGGTGATGAGATGGCTACAAACTGCAGACTGTGAACTGGATGGCACTTTTATTTTTGCCTTTTTTCCACCACTGCTGGAAAAAAAGTCCTCGGGCGGGGGGGGGGGTGACAATGCTGCACTGTACGTTGCTCAACTTTATGCCGGTGTTCAGCGCCTAATTAACAGGTCTACTTATATTTCAGCCCCATCAAAAAGAGGTGGTGCAGGTGTGATGAAATGTGGTGCAACACGAATGACTGTGATACTCCGATATTGCGAAGAGTTTGTCCGCTGCCAGTTTGGCTGCACGTGAAACCAAGTGTCGCCAATTCCACGTGAAACTTCCCCCTCTTGACTGTTAAAAGAGCGAGGAGGGGGAGGGGGAGGAGCCCCGGGAATGTGAGTGACCTGTCAATCATTCCAGACACATGGACCTGCATCATTATTTTTACGAAATAACAAATTTCTCTCTCAAAGTCACCACGGGGGTACGGCCAGAGGACGGCTAGAGGGTATTATCTTGTATTATCGTGAGGAACCCATAACATAAATGGAGGGAAAATAATATAATGTCTGACTGCATCCCCACACCACACCACACCACACCAAACGCCAAGCATAGGATTTTATTTTCTCCATCGATTTCCATCCAACCTGCAGCCATTCTGCATCTACCGAATGCCCGGTCATTATATAGAGGACCTGATGAAGATGATGGTGGTATGGCTGCCGCTCGGAGGGAAAGCGTCAAAGCACACCACCACTGTCATCACCACCACCACCACCGTCACCACCACCACCCTATTGTCCGCGCCTCGAGTGCTCCTCGACAGTGCCGCCTTCCACGTAATTGGAAAGGAAATTGCACTGGCGCTGAGCTAATGTTCTGCGCACAAACGTATGCATTGCATGCGTGCACACACACATACACACACATACACACATATTCTCATGCATGCACACGTACACAAACACACACACACACACCATGGTGATCACCACCTGTCCCCAAAGACCAGAAGATCTATGTCCAGCTCGAGATTTATCGTCATTTGGAGTTTTGACAGTAATACCATTTAGTTTTTTCTTTTTGTGTTTTGTGCTTCTGTCATATGATGATGTCCACATCGCTAAGGTTGTATATGTTGTGCGTGTGGCGGTATTATTAGTTGTATTCCAGTATCCCCAATACTTATTAGTACTTATTGCTTATTATCTAAATGTTTAGAATTGTTTTAGAAGTTATGGTTAGAAGAATACTGCAGGAGTGAATGGGGAGTAAGCATTCCATTGTACTTGTTACATATGGTAGTAAAGAAATGTTGAATCTTAAATTGTACATGTACCTTTACATTTACATTTACATTGAGGGCATTTGGCAGACGCTTTTATCCAAAGCAACTTACCAAGTGTACATTTGCTGAAAGGAAGACAGCAATATATCACTGTGGTACATAAAGACAAGAATAGAGCAGGATTCTAGCATTCATAGTTACAAGGCTAATAGAACAAGTTTCATAATTTCTAGGTTGCCTGCATAATAGCTGGGATAAGAGCAGAAGTGCCATTCTGAGTGCAGTACCAACATCTAAGAACATACAATATGCTGAACAATACTAAGTACTATTAATAATGTCAATATGTACAAACACAGAAGTTAGTGGTAGGGTTAGGAGAGGGAAGGCAGGTGGGGGGGGGTGGGTGGGTTATGCAGAGTCCAGGTGAACTCTTGAGTCTCTTGTGGATGGATCTTGAATCTTGAATCTTAAATCTTGAATCTCCATGGATGGTTGTTTTCTTGGTGGTGGTACACTACACTCACAAGAACAGGCAGGTGTCAAACTTTACCCCTCCTCCTCCAAGACAAATGCAACAGCGACCACCATTTTGGTTTTTTTGCCTCCTTTTTCTCGTGGCGATGGGAGTGAGCGTAATGGGCACCGCCGCCACCGTCTCCCGAACGACAGCGCGATGACCTTGCTCAGGACAGGAGAGGTAATTGCGGAGTCTTTATGACAGGACCGTCGAGTTCCTGGGAGGTCCGCTGCCTGCCTGTCTGCAGCACACAGAGCGGCTCCCCCTCCCCTGCCTCCCTGACACGCTGGGGCCCTGTGGCTGCTGTACTCGGAGATCTGGGGGTGCCCCATCAAGCTCAATCAGGAATTAGCAGTGGGTGGGTGGGTGGTGGGTACACTAGTAGCGCAACGGTCTAGTCCGGAGTGTCTAGTGCACCCTCCCCCCCCCCCCCCCCCCCCCCCCCCGGTGCACTACTACAGACAGCACCGCCGCTGCTCCCAGCCCGGTCCAAACTTGGCCGCATTCGTCATGACGGAGACGGTAGAGCGCTAATACTATGGACGATGTCGCGGCCACGGAGAGACTAGAGCGATGCTAGCGAGATAGCGCGTTCATGCGGCAACGTCGATTAGTCGCTCGTCGTCGCTCACTTAAAGGACTCCGTCTCCTATTATACCACCAAGGGGTGTGTGTGATTAGCCCTTCCGAGCGGTTTGAGAATCTCCGGTTTTTGACATCACAAGTGGAGAGAGTGTCCACCCAGATGTGTGCTGGATAGATCACCCTACCAGCCTACCCAGTAAACACTCCTACTTGTGATGTCATAAACAGGAGATTCTGAAACTGCTCGAAAGGGCTAATCACGCTCACACCTGGTGGTATAATATGTCTCCTTTAACGGGGCATAACTAAGGGTTTGGCTAACTACTTACCGGCAGCAATGAAGAGCTCACCTCTCCTTTAGCGTGGTTTATTGGTTCACATCAAATGTAAGAAATTAATTAATGACATTTAATTGTTGTAGGCCTAAATAGCGTCGTAGTGAATTTTGATCTCACAGCCGGGCTGCTCTCTGCTTATTTTTCAGTCCACGCGAGGTTATTAATGAGCCGGTGACCTTATTGCGTCTCTGGCCCCGGAGCGGATGTAAATGAGACCTCAAACTGCTTGGCTTTCAAAACTCCCTCTAAATCAATGACTCATCACCAGCCCCTATTCATTCCATCCTGCATAATTACGTTTTGTTGATTCAATTGAGTTGATCTCCATAAACATTGAATTTGCCCCTGAAAGTTTGAAGCTTGATTTGTGTGTGTGTGTGACATGTGTGTGTGTGCTTGTGGAGAGTGTGTGTGTGTGTGTATGTGTGTGTGTGTGTGTGTGTGTGCTTGTGGAGTGTGTGTGTGTGTGTGTGTTGGAAGTCACAGGAAGTAACTAGCACGCCACACCACGCTAACGCTAATCAGACATCCTATTTTGATGCACATTGACCTCATTTACACCAATTATCAATAACCACTGATTAAATTAATTATATGTGTCTGCATCGCATCACAACCGGGATACTATAACATGTGTTTGGGAAATGTGCATGTTTGTGGTGTTCTCAGTGATGGAAAATGTCGGCTTTGTGTTGACAGAAGAGCAGCGATTAGCTCGAGTGTAGCGTGGACTTCTTGGACGTTTCCTCAGCAGCACAGATCCTCAGTAACATGTGAACTATCAAGTGAACTAAATCCTTGTCTAATCCTCATGCAGTACTTTTTTTATCTTCACGTGTCTGGAATGTGAAACAAATGCCTGACTATGTCTTTCATCTACACCTCTGCTCCTGCCACCCACCTCCTCCATCACCACCATCACCCCTACTCCATCACCACCACCACCAACATTCCATCCACCACCAACACCTCCTCCACCACCACCCCACCCCTACCCCACCCACCATCACCCCCACTTCCACCACCACCACCTCCTCCATCACAACCACCATCCCCACTTCCACCACCCCACCCCCACCACCACACCCACCTCACCACCTCACCACCACCATCACCCTTACTCCATCACAACCTCCCCCATCACCACCACCACAACCATCCCCACTTCCACCGCCACCACCACCACCCCTACCACCATAACCCCCCACCCACCCACCAACCTTTTCTGTCCACCCTCCACCCTCACCCCAACCAACAGATGCGATGCTGCTGGTAGCGCAGAGGCTGGAAGGGCCGTTCAACATCGAGTCGGTCATGGAGCCCATCGACGTGAAGATCTCGGAGGCCATCATGACCATGCAGGAGAACAGCGCCCAGGTCTCCTACAGGGTACGTCCGTGACGCCTACGACACCAAGTTGAACAAGTCAAGCATACATCGCGCACATGTATATTTGTATTGTCTTGATAATATCTTATAGCATCACATTAACGAAACATACACTCACAATACAACAGTTTGAGACCAGAAATACGCACATTACACACCCACACATGTACAGTACACGGCCACACATACACACTCAACTTGCCTCAATATCAAATAGAATACTAATAAAACAAAATGTTTCCCCACATTCTTTACAATCTCCTTTCAGGTAAAGCCTGAATGTAATTTCCATCTTCCAGGATATTCCTGTGTGGTTCCCAGAGATGAACAAAGTCATTCTGCTTGACCTTAGCACAATCTAAGCCGTCTTTCCAGACCGATACAGTTCGAAAGCTCCTTTATACACATTCTCAATACTCTTCTAACAGAGTATAAAGAAGTCCAAAGTCCAGAGGTTTAGTCTGTTTCGATGTTCGCATAAAGTCCTTGGATGTATTCCAAGCACACAGAGTTTGGCATTTGAATGGACTTGGTGGTGTTAAACATCTCTCACAAACATTTTGTAACATCCGTCCTGAAACAAGAAGTGCGTCGCCATGTTGGCATTTCACTTTATTGCCACGCGTGCTTTCCAGACAACACATGGGCTTTCTTCAAGGTGTGCAGCGCGCAGCACAATAATTACGTCCCCAAGTTTAGCGCGTTGTGTTTCGAATGATAGGTTTCCTTCGGGGTCAGATAATCTTAGTTTGGACTAACAGTAGTTAATGTGTTTCCTGGGTTCTTACTGCATTCTCGCATGCCCGCAAAATTGTAGCCACTGCACGACGACCAAAAGGGAAAAAAATAAACGTAGATGCTTGTGAGGACAATTTTCCACCTACACAGTGTTGGCTGCCAGTCTCCTGTTCAAGACAAACTGTTCTTTTCTACCGTCTTCTTCCAAGGCCGCTTTGTTTGTCTTTTAATGATACGCTTCCTTGCGTCACCACCTTTAAAACATGTGTACTCCTTCCTCCACAAGAAGGAAGGCTAAGAACCTGCACCCACAGCACGCGGGTTAGATCGTCAGGACTCGAAACGCACGCGACACGAATCGTCAGTGCTAAGGTGGTGACACGGGGGTGGAACGACCCACAAGGGCCCCCACGGAACAAAACATCACGTCCCCCTCCCTCTCCTCCCCCTTCCTCTGTTCCCCTCTCGCATCTAAAAGTAATTCCGTGGCTCTCCTCTCCGGCTGCTGGCGCTCGGGTGCCCACGGCCGTGTAATTGCAGGTCTTCCAAGGTTGCGGCCAGCCCAAACCCTCAGGAATGAGCAGCGGCAGGTCCAGTCGCGGCGTGTCGGATGTGTTCAACGCCCGGTTCAAGCCGTACAGCCCTGAGGAGCGGCCGACCACGGCGGCTGGCACCAGCCTGGACAGACTGGTAAGATGCCGAGTCACCCGGCGAGGTCGGGGTGTTTGTCTCTGGTTTGGGTTTCTTCTTTTTGTTTTGCTTTGGTTTTTTTTGGTTTCCAGGGAGCCGATAAGCCAACCGTTGTGCCATGCCAACATCATTTATCTTCCTCGACGTGACACTTGATTAAAACTGACTTGGCATTGCGAGCCTCGCCCACAGCCAGGAATTTATTCTTTATAGTTGCCCTCTGTTCACCCCCCAGCCTCACAACCCCCAAGTTTCAATCGATTTATCTTTCCGCTGAGTTTGTTAGCCAATCACCCGGCTTCACCTCCGTGGAGGTCGGTGGACGGACGCCTCTTTGTGTGCCTAACAAAATAGGAAGACAGAAACGCAAAACCCTGTCTGACGACAAATGGGCAAGATGACGTGAGATGATTGAGGCGGCGGATCAATTGTTGTTTACTCTGAAGCCGGTGGTCATTATCATCCTCCAGCGGATGGAGGCTACATGCTTAGTCGCGGCACTCCAGTCTAGTGTTGTTGTGTTCCACGGATACCCGTCGGCGGCACCAGCGGTGGCGGAGCCGCAACAACCTTGAGAGGCAGAGAGTGCTGGAGCTCGGGGGGGTAGAGGTTACCGCCGGAGTGACGGGCCAATTCAGCTGAGAGACAGTTCTCATCATGGATTACCTTCACAGACCTTCCACACCCACACCCAACCCTCCTACATTCTCCCTCCCCCGGCTCCTCACCTCCTCTCCAACCAGCCTCGCCAGACAGAACCCTGAAGACCAAATTACCCTCCTTCAAAAATGTACCTCACTTTGTTTGAATCTATACATACCGACAATTACCGCAAGAATTTTCAGTTCGCAGCATTCCTGATTTACGGCAAAATACGGTTCTGTGATTTCCTGAAATCGTTAATGATGTTAATCTTGAGTACATGATCAAAACAATGTCTAAGCTTGAGTTAATAATTGTTCATTTTTAATTAGCGTGGCTGAAGATGAATGCAAGTACCTATGATGACATGTTCAATGATTTATTTTTCTCTCAAGTCAATTCCTGAATTATTATTCCAGATGTTCCAAATGCTCGTCATGCAGTCAGGTTCTGTGACACAGACTTTTTCCCCAAAGAAAAGTTTCCTTCAAACCCTTTCTTACATCTCCTCACTTTGCATTGGGAACTTTGCATTGGGAACAACTGCCTGCCTCTACCAGTGGACCTGTTCAAGTCAAGAGGCAAGAGGAAAGGGAAACGTAGACTTTCTTCTGGAAAGGCTTCTGTTGTTTTTTATATTTTCCTTCCAGTCTCCATCCCAGAGGAGAATATAAAAGTTGTCTTCTTTTTCGCTTTTTCCTCCATGACTGCAAATGTTCCACGATATTTAAAGAGGGATTTACTTCTACAGGTTATTTCAACGCCTACCTGGGTTTTGCGTGCACGCCACACCGTTTTTAGGTTTCTAGGCTTCAATATTTAGACATTTGATATTTGTGTAAGCAAACCCCTCCATCCAATAGAAGCCCATTCAACGTCAAACTCCACGTTAGATGCAATGTAAACACGTCCTCGCTTCTCAGGATGTCTCGTTGTCCTTCTAATGAGTGTGTCAACCTTCACAGTTATTTCACAATGTTTATACATTTTGTGCCGTTTTGTTGCTTTCCTTTGCAAATGCAGGAAGCAGACCCAGGCAGTTTAGTGTCAAACTCGAGGACGCACAATATCATCCATGAGTGAGGATCCGTGAGGATGCAGTGTTGTGTTACTGCTCGCTAGCAAGTGGCGAACATGTCTCAGGGACGAAGCAGATTTAGTTTTTGATCACGGGATTGTCATGCACTGTCGATTTCGAGCCGGAACACACAGAAGAAGAAGAAGAAGAAGAAGAAGAAGAGGAAAATCTGGCTAGCCTGCGGGCTGATCATGCGAGAGCAAGGAAAACGGAAGGTCTTACGACATTTCAAATGAAATAAGTAATCGATAAACGAAGGTTGACACATTGACAATATCAGCCATGAGAAACAGGGCTGGGGGGTGTGTACACTGAGACTAACATGGACAGAGTTGCTTGTTGAATGGGCTTCTATTCGATCGGTGTGTGTGTGTTTGTGTGTAGGGGGAGCAGTTGCTGACATGGTTATCACAGTTGCCTTAATATTAAAGCAAGCAACTTAAAAACTGTGTGTGGGTGCACACTGCACACAGCAAAAAGCCAGTAGGCGTGGGTGTGAAAACGACCCGAGAAGCGCTACGTATACACGTATATAAAGTGAAATTGACCTTTAACACCGTCTATGCGCTGCGATCGCCTCTTTTAGCCGCGCGTACCCTTTGGTGCGCGTCCCGAATGCTTCATTAATTAATCTCTGCTCTTTTTTCTTGCCTTCCCGCTGCACACCAGAGGACGGTCTGGAGTGAGATGCAACTCAGCGTAAGACTCTTCTGCTTAACCGCTGCATTCTGATGTTTCCCTTCATATTGTATTATTATTATTATTATTGTTATTATTATTGAGCCAGAGAACGCTGCGTTTTTCACTGCAATGGGAGCGAATCCCAAACCCTCCAGCAACGTGAACGTGCTAACATGCTACGTTAGCCTTCTTTCCCCCCCAAATTTCCTTGGGATTAATAAAGTTCTATCTTATCTTATCTTATGCGATTTCCTAAAACAGCGTGAGGGCAGTTTCCTCTTCTACAAAGTGTGCTGTTGTTGTTGTTGTTGTTGTGGTTGTTGATGTTGATGTTGACATAGATCTCAGGGTGCGATCCCCCGTCGTGCCGCAATTCAGTGTGAACACATCGGCTCGCCACGACCGCCACAACATTAAACCGCCACAAACTGAGAAGGAGGGGGTGGGGGGGTGGGGCTGGGCAATGGTGTACAAGTGGACCATAGACTAGATATCCCCCAAGCTTGTGTGTGAAGACTGACTCTCTCTCTCTCTCTCTCTCTCTCTCTCTCTCTCTCTCTCTCTGGGGATCAAACACATGGTTTCTTTTATTTTATTTATTTATTTATTTAGCTTTTTTCCCTCCTCCTCCTCCCCGCATTCCCACCCGCGCCGCCGTGTCTATTCTGGACACACCAGAGGCCGAGACCCCCATCGCCTTAGCTAATAGAGTCAACTCCCCCTGGAGGATGCCGGCCAATCAGAGGATAACCTGCTCCATCAGCGCTGGGTGGAGGGTGGTGGAGGGTGGAGGGTGCATGTCATGGCCAGCCAGCGCTCTAATGGTACAGCGAGACGACCGGGGAAGACTGCAGACCGTTCATGAATAACGGGGCGATTATCCCCGCCTGCAGGAACACCTGAAGAAGAGGGAGAGTTGAGTGACAGGAGCTTGTTTTGGATGTGCTGGAAATAGACACACATACACTCTCAGGTACACACCTGTGTGTAGTAGCCACGGCTCCTATTAGAACAGATCCGGGCTGGGAATCCAGGCTGGGTCTTTCTTTCTTTTGCAGTCATGCATCTGTTCTTTATTTTTTGCGATAGCAAGCAGAGATTAGAAGGGCAACTATTGAGGGGTTTTATTTAAGGTGATGTTAAGGCATGACCGGCGGTGTGTAGCAGAGCGACTGAGATGCTTGACTTTCAAAGTGGGGAGAGAATAATACTGATGTTGTGTTGCTGTTCACTGAGCCCCATAGCGTTGGTTAGTGTTAAAGGTCCCCTAGTGTGAGTAGCCATTGCAAGCCGTTTCACAATTACCATGTGACTACCGTCTAGTGACATCACAAGTGGGAATGTCCACCTAGATGTGTGCTGACTAGATCAGTTTACCTGTCGGTACAGTCCACTGGGTAGGCTGATAGACTGAGCCAGTATTCATACATCTAGGTGGACATTCCCACTTGTGATGTCACTCGACGGTAGTCACATGGCAATTGTGAAACGGCTTGCAATGGCTAATCACACTCGCACATGGTGGCATGTCCCCTTTAAACTATGTTTGCGCGATTCTTAATCACGTTATATGCGGTTGGGTCCAAGTCCATATGAATGGCAGTTTTGTTTGAGTTAACTTTGAATTAGGCTGACTATTTATTTTCCTCCCTTTCGATGTATGTGTACAGTAGCACTGATTAACTGAATCTGTTCTGTTTGCGTGGAACTCAATTCCATCTCTGGACGCTGCGATGCCGATGCTATTTGCGAACAAATTATTCCCCACGGTCGAACAAATATGAATAGAGGAAATACAGTAGCGACGTTCATAACATTCGAAATTAAAGTACTTTATATATCACGTCACGTCGTGAGTGAAAGATAGATAGCCGCGGCGCCGCGGTTTGTCACAAGTGTAACAAACGTCAAACAAATGCCAGTGTAATGTAATGTTCGTCTTGTCCTACCTCAGGTCCAGTTCTTCTAGCAGCTAAACACCACGAAGGCTGTCAATGTAATCCATTTCCCACATCACCCCCACGCTTACCGCCACAACCGCTAGCATAGCCGCGAGCGTGTAGCATATATTAATTCCTTAGTAGAGATATCTGTACCCCCCCCATCTCAAACTGTCCTCCCACGCATGTCTTGTGTCCTGTTGCCGGCTACATCTTTATTAGCCGCCGCGGTGACGCTACGGAGACCCACCATGATGGCGGCCAACAAACGTTTTTATTTAATTTTTAAAAGCTTCTCTTTGGTTCGAAGTCAGCGCTGTGAGTGTGTCCGCAAATTTCCCGCTGTGTGTGTGTGTGTGTGTGTGTGTGTGTAGGTGTGTGTGTGTGTGTGTGTGTGTGTGTGTAGGTGTAGAGAGAGGATCACACACACACACACACAGACTCACGCGTCGCCCCGTTTTGGGAGGAAAATGGAGATTTTGAAAGTTCAGCAGTGGGATAAAAACGTGGGAGATTGTGAAAGAGAGAGAGAGAGGAGGGAGAGAGAGAGAGAGAGAAGAGAGAGAGAGAGAGAGAGAGAGAGAGAATGAGAGAGAGAGAGGGTTTCTGTTTTGACATCTCCAGCAGATTTCCCCGCTGTGAAGTTTGCTCGGTTTGTACTGTGATATTGTCAGACTTCTCTGTAGTCTTAAAAAGGTTCACAATTAACCCGTAATTGCTTCGAGCAGCTGGCTTTTGAACTGCGGGAACGAACGAGGGAGAGAGCGACGATGGAAAGTTGGCCTGTTTCATCTCCACAAGTTCACTCCCCATTGAGAGACTTCAATGGATGTGGAAGTGGATGAACCACTTGAGGGAGGGGGAGATAGGAGATCTCTGGCCTGGCTGCAACGCTGAAGTCATCGCCATCACCATCATCATCATCATCATCATCTGCACTTTTCCAGTCGACGACGCAAAGTGAACACTCAGCTTCCTCTTCTCCTCTTTGTTCATTTTTAGGAGATGCTAAAGCTACTGACAGTGAAAAAAGCATAAAGATGCATTAAGGAGGCTGGTAGGGGGTGAGGACATGCTTTTGGCTCAAGGACACCTGCACTTAGTCAGCGGACACTGGGGATCAAACTCAGAACCTTAAGGAGACATATTATACCACCAGGTGTGAGTGAGATTAGCCATTCCAAGCGGGTTCAAAAACAGTTTGGGAGTGTCCACCCAGATGTATGGCGGATAGATCTGCCTACCAGCCTACCGACTACCACTTGGAAGGGCTAATTACGCTCACACCTTGTGGCATAATAGGTCTCCTTCAAAGGGGCATAACCAGGTGTTTGGCTAACTGTCCGCCTAGAAGTATGCTCGATAGATCAGTCCATACATCATACACCATAATAGAGGCCTTTAAATGTTACCCACAGCAGGTTAAGGCCTTTCTATTGTCTTTAAAAGATTTTACCTTCATTTATTAAATGTAATCTTTATTTTAACTGAGAAACGGCACAGACGAGACAAGACCAACGACAGCGCGACACTGCTGTAACAAACTCAGGTGAACTCTGAATTAAGAGGAGGTGATTGCCTCGGCTGTAATTTAAAATTGTCGCTTCATATTTGTGGATGATTTACAACGCGGGACACCGTTAGTCATACTTGTCTCCCTGACAAAATACCGGCGTTCTCGCAGCCTCATTACAAGGAAGTTGTCACCATCAGCATTCAAACATTTGCATCCACTTGTGTGTGTGTGTGTGTGTGTGTTTGTGTGAGCATGCACGCTCACACACTGAAAACAAAAACAAATTACGACATTTCCAAAACAACACACTAATTTACTGGTTCACCAGTCGCCGGCCTCACCTTAGAAACCCAGGCGTCAATCCATCCACAAGCAGCAACACACACACACACACAACACACACACACACACACAACACACACACACACACACACACACACACATCACAAAACCCAAACACAACACACACACACACACACACACACACACACACAACACACACACACACACACACACAACACACACACACACTCAAACAGCAACATAACATTTGCATGCTGTGTAATAGCACAGCTGTTCACATTTGCGACCACAAAAAAGGAGCTGCAAACTCGTGGAAATGACATTCTGCGGAAAAATAAAAACTACTTTCCTCGGTGGGTTCAGCGGGGGTAAACACTTCCTTCCGCGGGGGGGGGGGGGGGGGGGGGGGGGGGGGGGGGGGGGGGGGGGGGGGGGGGGGGGGGGTGGGGGGGGGGGGGGGGGGGGGGGGGGGGGGGGGGGGGGGGGGGGGGGGGGGGGTGGGAGGTCCACCAACACCTAGCTGAAATAGACGCGGGAGTGGAGTGAAGAACGTGAAAGCGGCCATTTTCGTTTTCTCCCAGCCCAAATTGCTCGTCATTACTCTCCTTATCGGCGCTGCGCTTTACTTTTTCACAACATTTTCCCAAGCTAGCCATTCATGAAAGTTTCTGTAGACTATTTGCAAAGCTCGCAAAAAGTGCTCACCTTTTGGTTTTTTTTACCACAACGTTTTAACATTCTTTATGCGCGGGCATCGCCACGCATTCTGGGAAAGGCACAGCGAAACACCGTCCATTTATAGACTGTTTATCCTCGCGCGGTCTTAGGGAACATATCAATTATCCCCCCAAATCCCTGGAATGCCTGTAATAACATGCCGTTGGGGAGTGCTGGGTAAATACAACAACTTTGGGAATGGATCTGTGGACTGGGCCACTTACTAACCATTAAGCCATGTCCAGGAAAACAGGAATATTTCAGTGCCGTCGGTCAGTGCCGTCGGCTGGGTCAGGACATTCTATGGGCCGTGCACACATAGCGCATGTTGGATCCTGACTGTTGCCCATTTTTCCTTTTTAAAACCGCACAAGTACTGTTTGAGTTGCCCGTGGCTCATTGTGCACGGATGGGATTTTGACAGGAAAATAAACAGCTTTTATCCACACATTCAGGAGTGAGGAAATCACATTTTGAGCGTAACCGGATACCAGATCACAGTGTCTCACTGTGTATCACACGATGCCAGCCCTATTTATCACCAGACTACCGAGAGGCTAGTCTGGGCTGACCGATTAATTCCCGAGACTAATTGCCATGTAACCTGGATGATCAGCAGAAGTGTAAGTGTGTGTTTAGTTTGATTCATCACAACACACACACAACACACAACACACACACACAACACACACACAACACACAACACACACACACAACACACACACACAACACAACACACACACACACACACACAAACACAACACACACACACACACAACACACAACACACAACACACAACACAACACACACACACAACACAACACAACACACACAAACCGAGCAAACTTCACAGCGGGGAAATCTGCTGGAGATGTCAAAACAGAAACCCTCTCTCCTCTCTCTTCTCTCTCTCTCTCCTCTCCTCCTCTCCCTCTCCCATTCTCTCCTCCTCTCCTCTCTCCCCTCCTCTCCTCTCTCTCCTCTCTCCTCTTGTGGTGTGTGTGTGTGTGTGTGTGTGTGTGTGTGTGTGTGTGTGTGTGTGTGTGTGTGTGTGTGTGTGTGTGTGTGTGTGAGAGAGAGAGAGAGAGAGAGAATGAGAGAGAGAGAGGGTTTCTGTTTTGACATCTCCAGCAGATTTCCCCGCTGTGAAGTTTGCTCGGTTTGTACTGTGATATTGTCAGATGTTCCTGCTTAAAAAGGACATTTAGCCTAGCATCAGTATGTGTGTTGTGTGTGTGTCTGTGTATGTGTATGTGTCTGTGTGTATGTGTGTGTGTGTGTGTGTGTGTGTGTGTGTCTGTTACAGTCCAGGTCTAAGTCCTAGGGTCCTACAGTCCTTCGGTCCAGGTCCAAGTCCAGGTTGAATTAGTCTCGGGAATTAATCGGTCAGCCCAGACTAGCCTCTCGGTAGTCTGGTGATAAATAGGGCTGGCATCGTGTGATACACAGTGAGACACTGTGATCTGGTATCCGGTTACGCTCAAAATGTGATTTCCTCACTCCTGAATGTGTGGATAAAAGCTGTTTATTTTCCTGTCAAAATCCCATCCGTGCACAATGAGCCACGGGCAACTCAAACAGTACTTGTGCGGTTTTAAAAAGGAAAAATGGGCAACAGTCAGGATCCAACATGCGCTATGTGTGCACGGCCCATAGAATGTCCTGACCCAGCCGACGGCACTGACCGACGGCACTGAAATATTCCTGTTTTCCTGGACATGGCTTAATGGTTAGTAAGTGGCCCAGTCCACAGATCCATTCCCAAAGTTGTTGTATTTACCCAGCACTCCCCAACGGCATGTTATTACAGGCATTCCAGGGATTTGGGGGGATAATTGATATGTTCCCTAAGACCGCGCGAGGATAAACAGTCTATAAATGGACGGTGTTTCGCTGTGCCTTTCCCAGAATGCGTGGCGATGCCCGCGCATAAAGAATGTTAAAACGTTGTGGTAAAAAAAACCAAAAGGTGAGCACTTTTTGCGAGCTTTGCAAATAGTCTACAGAAACTTTCATGAATGGCTAGCTTGGGAAAATGTTGTGAAAAAGTAAAGCGCAGCGCCGATAAGGAGAGTAATGACGAGCAATTTGGGCTGGGAGAAAACGAAAATGGCCGCTTTCACGTTCTTCACTCCACTCCCGCGTCTCTACCTGAGCAGCAGGTGTCTGATGGAGGCGGGCCGCTCGGAAGGAAGTGTTTACCCCCGCTGAACCCACCGAGGAAAGTAGTTTTTATTTTTCCGCAGAATGTCATTTCCACGAGTTTGCAGCTCCTTTTTTGTGGTCGCAAATGTGAACAGCTGTGCTATTACACAGCATGCAAATGTCCAATTGCTTCGCTGTGTGTGTGTGTGTGTATGTGTGTGTGTGTGTGTGTGTGTGTGTGTGTGTGTGTGCGTGCGTGTTGCTGTAGCTGTAGCTGTTGTTGCGCTGTGGCATACGGAAATATGACGCCTGGGTTTCTAAGGTGAGGCCGGCGACTGGTGAACCAGTAAATTAGTGTGTTGTTTTGGAAATGTCGTAATTTGTTTTTGTTTTCAGTGTGTGAGCGTGCATGCTCACACAAACACACACACACACACACAACGTGGGGCTGGTTTGGAAC
The DNA here is from genome assembly GCA_002895965.2 of Coryphaenoides rupestris. Taxonomy (NCBI): domain Eukaryota; kingdom Metazoa; phylum Chordata; class Actinopteri; order Gadiformes; family Macrouridae; genus Coryphaenoides; species Coryphaenoides rupestris. Next base: position 474,677 of record PIJE02000014.1, read on the forward strand.
TGCTGGATGGTGAACTAACTTCTTGTTGAGGCTGCAGAACGCGGGTAACTTTTGGTCAGGCGATGACAAGTATGACTAACTGTGCCGCGTGTAAATCATGCCACAAATATGAAGCGACAATTAACATACCAGCCGAGGCACTATCCCTCTCTTATAGTTTTGGTTACAGCAGTGTCGCGTGTCGGTGGTCTCTGTCCTGTCTGTGGCGTTTCTTCAGTTAAAATAAATTATTACATTTTAATAAATGAAGGTAAAAGCTGTTTAAGACAATAGAAAGGCCTTAAATCTGCTGTGGGTAACATTTGGAGGCCTCTATATGGTGTAATGATGTCATGGACTGATCTATCTGAGCATGACTTCTAGGCGGACAGTTAGCCAAAACAGCCTGGTTATGCCCCTTGAAGCGAATGACCTATTATGCCACCAGGTGTTGAGCGTAATTAGCCCTTCCAAGTGGTAGTCGGTAGGGCTGGTAGGCAGATTCTATCCGCCATACATTCTGGGTGGGACACTCCCAAACTGTTTTTGAACCCGCTTGGAATGGCTAATCTCACTCACACCTGGTGGTATTAATATGTCTCCCTTAAGGTTCTTCTGAGTTTGATTCCCCAGTGTCCCTGACCTAAGTGCAGGTGTCCTTGAGCCAAAAAGCTGTCCTCACCCCGCTACCCAGCCTCCTTACATGCAATCTTTAATGCTTTTTTCAACTGTCAGTAAGCTTTTAGCATTCTCTAACAAATGAAAACAAAGAGGAGTAAGAGGAAGTTTTGAGTGTTCACTTTGCGGTCGTCGACTGGAAAAGTGCAGACTGATGATGATGATGATGATGGTGATGGGCGATGACTTCAAAGCGTTGCAGCCAGGCCAGAGATCTCCTATTTCCCCTCCCGTCAAACGTGGTTTCATCCACTTCCACATCCATTGTAATCTCTCAATTGGGTGAGTGAACATTGTGGAGATGAAAACCAGTGCCCACTTTCCATCGTCGTCCTCCTCTCCCGTCGTTCGTTCCCGCAGTTCAAAAGCCAGCTGCTCGAAGCAATTACGGGTTAATTGTGAACCTTATTATTGATAAGACTACAGAGAAGTGGGGGAGGGCTGGACAGGGATGTTTAATCATCCTGCTTCCATCACATCACAAGGACCCGACCGGGATCGACTTGTAATCATAAATCAAAGACGACCCTTCCAGATAAAGAGACGCAGAGCGTTTGGGGGGAACGATGTCCTCTCTGGCAGCAGTGCTTCAGTGTTGGTGGCTAGTGCTGGTGTTAACTGCTAGTGCTGGGTCCTTGGTTGCGTAGTGCTTCTGCAGTGCTGGTGCTAGTGCTGGTGCTAGTACTGGTGTTAGTGCTAGTGCTGGTGCTAGTACTGGTGTTAGTGCTAGTCCTGGTGCCAACTGCTGGTGCTAGTGTTGTGTCGACTGTCTGGGAAGGTATTCTGTGACATTCTGTGAATGTCAGCATATAACAATGTATATTTTAGTACATTGATTTATATGTGTATTGCTCATCTTTTGTATTTTATTCTATTTTGTATTCTTTTATAATTACTGTCGGCTGTCGGGCGTTTTGCACAAAAGGTTTTTCACTCACTGCTTATACTCACGTGTAAATTGTGAAGTGACAATAAAATACTTGAAACTTGAAACTTGAAACAGTCCTAGAAGACTACAAACACTCTACACTCCAACTACAGCAGATCACATGTATACACTCTGCAGAAGTATAGGCCTCACGTAACAGACTTTCACACAGGAGAGATGTACGGTATAATAACTGCTGATCAGGCGAAATCCCAGGCTGCGTGTGAAGGACTTTGAATCATTATTTCGTCTGCGTTTGTGTACGACTGGTGCTGGTGGTTACAGCGATGCAACCTATTACTTCTATTTTTAACACATCAATTGCCTCCTCTCCCGCGTGGACCGTATCGTTTAGCAGTGCGCCGTCATCCGGGAGTGCAACCACAGTCAGTCAGTCAGAAGGGTGCAAAATCTAAATAGTCTGTTGCACTGTTGTTGGTGGTCACGTGCGCTGTTGATGGAGCTATTATGAGCCGCTTCAGGTCAGCGTGGTAAAACGACTCATAAAATAAGCCTTAAATAACATCATAAATGAGAAGATGTCGGAAATAAAAAACCTCGAACCCTCGCCATAATCTAACCCCAAATATGAACAGCTTCGACTGCTTAGAAGTAAGCTTGTTCCAGAGGGGTTCTCATCTCACAGACGGAGCTCCTGGAACTTCGAGGGATATCCATTTCCGTGACATGTTTTCGGTTATTACTTTGTCAAATTATCTGTCGAAAAAAACGGCATATTTATTCTCCTCGTCTTTGTTGTTGTCAGAGAGAGTCATATTCTCGCTCCGGGGGGACAGTTAACTGGCGTACACACGACTCGGAATATCGGAAGCGTGTACGAGAACGAAAATTTCGCTTTGTGCTCGACCGTAATAAATCCAATAAAACTCAACATACCCTTTGCGGTACATGAAAGATCTGAATTGTGTTCCCATTGGTCGTAATTTAATCAAAGGCGGGTTATCACCAGTGGTAGCGCACTCATTAAAACATTAAAAGCTCATTGTTTGAGTTTGCGTGCACATAGGGGCCAACGGTGCACATAGGGGCCAACCCCCCCCCCCTCAAATGCCATCCACCATGTGATCTTGTAAGCCGATATGCGCCGTCCGCCACGCAATCTGCTTCCACTCACGGCCCACTCTGCTACTTTTCATATCTGTCAATACATTAATGAGACACATTGGCCCCCATCGCACTCTGGGTCTCGGCCCCCGCACACCCCCCCCCCCCCCGCACACCCCCCCCGCCCCCACCAGGGAGCCACGGAGAAAGAGGAGAGCGCCTCCCGATGATTGTTCGGTTCTCTCTCTCTCTCTCCAGCACGTCCCTTTAATCATCTCCCACCCACCTCCTCCCCCCTCTCAATCGCCCAACCTTTAAGAGGAAAAAAAACATCTCCGGTCGTAGCCTCCGGGCGAAATCGTGAGCGCAAACTACGCCAAGGCTTCATCAATATTCTGTCATTTCTCTCTCTCTCTCTCTCTCTCTCTCTCTTCCTCTCCCTCTCTCTCTCTCTCTCTCTCACGCCAGTGGTATCCTCGTATGATAAATTGTGTGCACCATGATAAAATATAGCGCCTAACTGTATTCCCGCCAAGGGATGCAATAAAAAAAAATATTAAAAGAAAGAAGTTACCTCTGAATATGCTACACCTCGACGGCAATTGACTTTATGTAAACAGTTTATAAATCACAGAGAATTAGGAGTAGGGTACGTACGTCGCCGTCGGAACGCTCTGCGAATGACATTAATGAGGCGCGCCGTTAAGGTCAAATTTTTTGGTCGGTAAAAGAAATATGTTAATGGTCGGGGATTCATTTGTTTGAGTTAACTGGTGCTAACCAACGCGTTTGTAGCGCAATGCATATGTACACGTACATATGCCCAATTTGTACGTTACCTGCACCTGAGTGTTAAAATACTTAGCCAATTTCGTTGACTCATCTCCCGCCTGTAAATATGTTGTTCAATGGAAATGGAAAATGTGGAGAAATAGCAACAATAACACCAACAGACATGACATCAATGTGTTGCTATGCTAAGTCTACTAGAGAACGCACCAGTTGAATCCTGGTGCCGTCATTTCTCTGGAGCGGCGTTATGTCTTTCCTCTTTTATTACTTAGTGGAATGATGGAATCTAATTGAATTGTCCCTAAGAGGATAGCGGGGCACTTTACAGACTCATAAAGACATGGCTTGATGTAAACGTGATGTGGCCTCAGAGATACCATCGCCCCGCCGCTGTGATGTCACTTTCCCAGCTGTGGACGTTTTTTAATTTTTTAATTTTTTAATTTTATTGTTTTTGTTTTTTTCCCCCCCCCTACTCATTTTCCGAGACACACTGTCACATGAAATGAAAAAGGCATGAGCTGGTGTGTTATTCCTGCGCCATTTGGGAGGAGGAGGGTTTTTATTGTATTTTTTGCAGTTTCAGAATAACATTACACACCTCCCAGGTGTAGCTGTGTCCTGCGACTCAATGTCGAATTCAACATTTCTCCTCCTCCTCCTCCCCCTACACCTCCTCCTCCTCATCTTCATCCCTCCCCAAAAAATAAATGTGACACTAGCTCATCACGGCAGCCTCATACTGTTCTGCTACTGCTTTTATTTATTTTTTTAAGAGTGTTTGTTTCTCCATCACAAAGTAGATGTAGTCTGTAGAGAATAGTTGCAAATTCAGACACACATCGGCGGCGCTGGAGGTGACCTCGGGTACACCTGTACGCCTGTATCGCATTACCTGTCATTCGAATGACCCTCCTGAATTCCTCGTCCTACTCTATAGTCCACCCTCTGCGTTTCATCATCTCCCTCCCTGCATACCATAAATGATAATCCAACTTTTTAAATAATGCAAGTTTAAAAACAGCGCAGTACTCTTTGAGACTCTTTTATACATATATGTACGGGAGTGTATAAATATTCATCTCCTGTGTTTATTACCTCCTGTGTAGACGTTGCCTTCACGACGGTGTGTTGAAGCATGTGTGTGCGTGCCACGGAGATGAATTCTGCAATACTTCTGCCACTCACACGCCCGACACAAAAGTCACAGCTAAGAGAAAAATAATGGGCACATTTGAATAACAATTGCATATGCGACGGGCGGCGGGTACAGCATCTCCCCCGTCCGAGGGGGAAGAGATGGTAGCGATGCGGTGATGTTCTCGCCGGTGGACTGTCACACAGCCCGGGGAGAGAGTGATTTATGGGGCCGGCGGCGACGGTGTAGCCAGCTAGCTAGCGCCGAGGTGTCCGTGCTAAATCACGGCGTGGCGGCGGGCAGCTCGGACAGATTTACAAGGTGGCGGTGTAATCGGCTGCAATCAATGGACGCCTGCCTCAGCAGTGTGGGGGGCCCTGAAAGAGAAGGAGAAGTTTCTGGAAGGAATGATGTCTTATGACGCAGCGACCAGCAGCGGTTTTGGGGTGATACCTTGATTGATGAACCCTGATATTCTTATCCTGTAGCTATCTTGCTGTTTATCAGCAAGTCAGGTCAAGCCATTTATTTGTATTGCAGCACATTTAACAGAACAGAAGTTGACCCAAAGTGCAAAGTTATTTCCAGTGGAGGCAGATGAACTGATGAATAGTAATACAAGTTAAATCCTCGTGGATAAAACAATAAAATAATAAAATCATAATATAGCCGAATAAAGTAAAGTAAAATAAATACAATTATCAAATTAAACTCAAAGTAGTAAAATCATGATAATATACAATGATAAAATTGTACTCAAAATAGTAAAATCCTGATAAAAGTAGTACAATATATATTTAAAACAATTAAACTCACAGTTGATTGAGTAGAACAACAAACAACAAACAAAATGAAAACACAATTAAGAACAATGGGGGCAGCCTCAGACTGAACTAAAAGACAGAGAAAAAAGATGGGTCTTTAAATTTGATTTAAAATTGTCAAAAGTGTGGCAGGACTTAATGTGGGATGGGTGATTATTCCAGAGCCTGGGAAAAGGCCTGTTCACCTTTGAGAGTATGAAATTAGTCATTTATTGTGGAGCTAATCCATTGATAGCCTTAAAAACAATTAGTAACATTTTAAAATCTAATTTGAATTTCACAGGTATAGCCAGTGCAGCTGAGCTGAAGCAGGAGTTACAGTACAAAAGTTTACATACACTTGTAAAGAACATGTATGTCATGGCAGTCCAGAGTTTCCAATAGTTTCTACAACTCTTATTTTTCTGTGATTGGAGCACATACTTCTTTATCACAAAAAACATTCATGAAGTTTGGTTCTTTTATGAATTTATTATGGGTCTACTGAAAATGTGAACAAATCTGCTGGGTCAAAAATATACATACAGCAACATGAATTATCAATGTAGGTGATGTAGAAAGTTGTGACTTTGATTGACTACAGCTGGTGACTTCTCTGACTCATTTAAATATGACTCATTTGATACAATCATGAGACTCAGACACAAACACTACAATGGGAAAGTCAAAGGAGCTCAGCATGGATCTGAAAAAGTGGATCATTGACTTGAACAAGTCAGGAAATCACTTGGAGCAATTTCAAAGCAGATACAGGTCCCGAGATCAACTGTGCAAACAATTGTTCGTAAGTATAAAGTGCACGGCACAGTTGTGTCACTGCCACGATCAGGAAGAAAACGCAAGCTATCACCTGCTGCTGAGAGAAAATTGGTCAGGATGGTCAAGAGTCAACCGAGAACCACCAAAAAGCAGGTCTGCAATGAATTAGAAGCTGCTGGAACACAGGTGTCAGTGTCCACAGTCAAGTGTGTTTTACATCGGCATGGGCTGAGAGGCTGCCGTGCAAGAAGGAAGCCCTTGCTCCAGAAGCGGCACCTTAAGGCTCGACTGAAGTTTGCTGCTGATCACATGGACAAAGAAAAGGCCTTCTGGAGGAAAGTTCTGTGGTCAGATAAAACAAAAATGGAGCTCTTTGGCCACAATGACCAGAAATATGTTTGGAGGAGAGAAGGTGAGGCCTTTAACCCCAAGAACACCATGCCTACCGTCAAGCATGGTGGTGTAGTATTATGCTCTGGGCCTGTTTTGCTGCCAATGGAACTGGTGCTTTACAGAAAGTAAATGGAATAATGAAGAAGGAGCATTACCTCCAAATTCTTCAGGAGAACCTAAAATCATCAGCCAGAAGGTTGGGTCTTGGGCGCAGTTGGGTGTTCCAACAGGACAATGACCCCAAACACACATCAAAAGTGGTAAAGGAATGGCTAAATCAGGCTAGAATTAAGGTTTAGAATGGCCTTCCCAAAGTCCTGACTTAAACCCCATCGAGAACATGTGGACAGTGCTGAAGAAACAAGTCCATGTCAGAAAGCCAACAAATTTAGCTGAACTGCACCGATTCTGTCAAGAGGAGTGGTCAAAGATTAAATCAGAAGCTTGTGGATGGCTACCAAAAGCACCTAATTGAGGTGAAAATGGCCAAGGGACATGCAACCAAATATTAGCATTGCTGGATGTATATTTTTGACCCAGCAGATTTGGTCACATTTTCAGTAGACCCATAATAAATTCATAAAAGAACCAAACTTCATGAATGTTTTTTGTGACAAAGAAGTATGTCCTCCAATCACTCTATCACAAAAAAATAAGTGTTATGGAAACTCTGGACTGCCATGACATATGTTCTTTACAAGTGTATGTAAAATTTTGACCACAACTGTATGTGATGTATTTTCTTTGTACCGGTAAAAAGTCTGGCAGCTGCATTCTGAACCATTTGTAGAATTCAAAAAAGTGTCCAAGAACACACCATGATTTTGAACTTCATTGTGCAAATTTGCACATAAGGGACTCAAACTCTTTGGTTAGGCTGGAGACAGCGCTAGGAGGGCCAAATAAAATGTCATCAGTTTTGTTCTCATTTAGTTGTAGGATGTTGCTCGCTATTCCAGGATTTGACATTGTCTAGACTTGTTAAAAAGTCAATGAGCAAGCAGTGTCAGGTGTAACTGGTAGGCAAAGCTGTGTGTTATCAGCAGAACAGTGGTACAAATTGCTGTATTTTTCAAAGATGGCCCTGAGATTGATCTTTGGGGGATGCCACTGTTAATGAAAGCTGGGGGGTGATGAACAGTTTCCCATTTTCACCGAAAATGTTCTTTCTGTCAGGTAGGATGTGAACCATGTTAACACTGGGCCCTGTAGACCAGCGAGGGCTCAACCTTGCAATTATGAGCAGCTTGAAACTTGTTCTATTCAAATCTTACCATGCCGTCAGCCATATAGTGTTGCTTCACTCTCTCTGGACGTTAAGTCGTTTGGGACAAAAGCGTCTCCCAAATGCCCTGGTTATATATAAAGTGTGTTCTGTTAAAGTGACGGATAAAGTTTGTCTTTTGTTCTGGTAATTTTACCAGCGGTGAGGCCCACAGTGGTTGTGTGTCGTTGAGGCCTTCACATAAAAAAGCAAAACACAGGGTTAGCGCGCTCGGTGGCTCGACTTAGCTATCGAAGTGCGCTATAACCACCGTCACTGATACATCAACGCAGGTCTGCTCCTGATCGCCGTCTCTCTCTCTCTCTCTCTCTCTCTCTCTCTCTCTCTCTCTCTCTCTCTCTCTCTCTCTCTCTCTCTCTCTCTCTCTCTCTTTCAAGCCACTTTCATGTCTGGAAATTGGCCATGTACCAACCCAGTCACTTTTGTAACTTCTTTCAAACCTTCATCTATTACAAAGTCAAAGAGGAGGAGGGTGTGTGTGTGTGTGTGTGTGTGTGTGTGTGGGTGTGTGTGTGTGTGTGTGTGTGTGTGTGTGTGTGTGCGTGGCGGGGGGGGGATGGGGAGGGGCGGGGGGTGCGGACATGTTTGTCTGGGCCTTCTGCTGATAGCTATTGATTGGAGGGAACGGGGGCTCCATCTATATGCACTGTGCTCGCTGTCTACCTGGTCGGAGACAGTGAGTCACCTCTCCATCCCCCAGCGCCAGACAAGGGCGAGGAAGGATAATGCACCTGGGTGGAGGAGGGAGTGGGGGTGGGGGGTGGGGCAATGGGTGGCTAGGGGGAGATGCAGGTGGGGGGGAGGTTGGGGGGGGGTACAGGTGGAAGAGGAGGGGGACTCCTGTAGTGCGCGGCACCAGCCATTCACCACCACCCCCATGCTATTACAGAGGTCATTTATTTGACATGCTCTGGTTAAGCTAATATTATCGCTACGCTACAGAGTCCCTCCTTTCCTATCTCTTCTCGCTCCTCTCTCTCCTCTCTCCTCACTCCTCTCTCTCCTCTCTCCTCGCTCCTCTCTCCTCTCTCCTCTCCCCTCTCTCCCCTCTCTCCCCTCTCTCCTCTCCCCTCTTTCCCCTCTCTCACCTCTCTCCTCTCCTCTCCTCTCCTCTCCTCTCCTCTCCTCTCCTCTCTTCTCCTCTCTTCTCCTCTCCTCTCCTCTCCTCTCCTCTCCTCTCCTCTCCTCTCCTCTCCTCTCCTCTCTCCTCTTTCTCCTCTCCTCTCCTCTCCTCTCTCTCCATGACGTCCCTCCGGCAGGGAGTCCGCATCGTCCCGCCGGATGGTAGCGTTACTGTGGAGAAAGTTCTGCTGGCTGTCGGCGAGCAGGTAGGACACGATAACGTAGTGTTCTCATCCAGAATGAACAAAGCCGTGGTGGTGTTCCTGAAGGACGTGTCTCTGGTCTACCAGCTGATAGAGAGCGCTGTGTTCATACGAGATGTATTCGTGCAGGTGTCCCCGCTGTCAGTCCCATCTACGCGGATCACCGTATCTGGTGTTCCGGCGTTTATACCCAATGACTTGTGAGAGAACGAGCTCCGGAGGTTTGGTAAACTGGCCAGCGGGTTTAAAACAGTAAGTTTGGGATGTAAAGATCCTAAACTGAAACACGTACAGTCCCTGAGGCGGCAGGTGTTCATGTTAAGGAATACTGACATATATGCTCTAGAGGAAATAAAACTGTTTCTGGATAAAACTTTTAAAAAGTCAGTTAGAGTCAAGGATTATTTCACTGATACAGACAAATTCATCAGGTCTGTTGGAATATTAAAAAGACAGGTCGGTCCCGACCTCTTGGATGAGAAAAAATGCTTCCGTCTAAAAAAACATATCACAACTCTGAGAAAAGCCAAAAAAGGCAAAATTGTTAACAAGAGAAAGTAAAATGATCATGGACCACAAGGTTTTTTTCTCACTCCACTGTTCTCTGCTGTACTACCCTATCTGGTTCACTTCTCTAACTTTCCTATGCAGAGCCTCACAATAGGGCTACAGACTACAGAGTTGGATTTTACTGGATTAACACCTTTTTTACAGTTTTGTACTGCAGGCATGGCAGGTTTTTTGACTCCGGGAATGTGGTTGTTCGAGGAACCTTTGTTTTTTAACAGCTATACAAAGAGTCAAACACTGCAGTCTGCTAGCATGCGAACCAAACGCAGGGAAGCGGGCGGCACCAAACTGGGCAATCTGATGAATGTGACGAGAGCATCTGTGGACACCCAGAGAAAGAACGGCGGCATCGCCTCTATCAGGCTGTTCAGCGGAGTGGTGGAGGAAGTCTGCCCTGCCAAAACCCCAAAGAACATTTGCCAAGGACAGTACTCTGTGTGACCAGTGCAGTGAGGGGTGTGAATACAGTTCCCCCTCTCTGATTGTCACCCCAGTTGTGGGGGAATGGCAGGAAGGAGGAGGGATGAAGGAGTCGAGATGGATTGAGTTTCTTGATCCAGACTTTTCCCCGAAATGCAGCTGGCGGACCCTGTACAAGTTGCCCGTTGAAAAGCGGACAGCTTACCTCCAGTGGAGGGTTGTGCACGGAGCTATAGCCACAAACAGATACAGAGTGCACCTGGATCCAGGGGTGGGGGAGGAGTGTCTTTTCTGTTCTCAGAGTGAGACCCTGGTACATCTATTTGTTCAGTGTCCTCGGCTGTTAGCACTGTTTTAGCTTCTAAAAAGGTGGCTTCAGGGTCTCGGAGAGGCCTTTTCTTTTGGTGGTTTGTTTTTGGCCCAGAATATAGTTCTAAGAAAAATACTGTACATACATTGATGCATTTTGATGCAGCTGGGCCATCTGGCTGACATGCAGGAAGCTCAATGTGCCGGCAGTGTGGAGGCGGTGCCGGTTCTGGAGGGACTGCTGAAGGCCCGACTGAGGGTTGAAATTCGCCTCCTGTGGAATGATGGACAATATGCAGTCCTTCAGTCACATATGGGCTCGTGGAGGGGTTTTGTGCTCTGTGGGGGGGGAATGTGAACTTATTGTGGAGATGTGATCAGAGAGTCACATTTTTGTGTTTTGTTGACAGGACTTATTTTTTTCTTTTCGGAAAGGTGATGGTGACATGTTTTTTCGTGTAATTGGTCAATAAAGGAACTTTGAAAACCTCTCCTCTCCTCTCTCCCCTCTCCTCTCCTCTCCTCTCCTCTCCTCTCTCCTCTCTCCTCTCTCTCTAAGCGTTCCTCCGGCAGATGGCAAGTCGTGCTTGGAGGAATCTGCTGTTCATGGGTGGAGGAGGAGGAGGGCTTTATGAGGTGTTTGACACCAGTGATTAAATAGCGGTGTTGGGAGGGGGGGGGGGACGTACACCCACTGGGGCACCCCCACCCAGACCTACGACCCGCCACCCTCCACCACCACCCATTTCCAGCATGCTGATACCCAACACCAAGCGGCGGCCGAGTCTCCCCGTTTCGAGTGTGGCACGATCGACTCACCCCCTCCCCCTCACCCCCCTCTCTGCCCCTCCGCCTCACCCCCCTCTCTGCCCCTCCGCCTTACCGCCCGGAGTGTGACAGAGTATCCCGGTAGTCCCCCCTCCACACCCTCCATCCTCCACCCTCCGCCCTCCCCACCCGGGGCCGGGACCGTCAGGGGGAATTCTGAGAGGCCTCGGTCGGGAATAGCCGCACCACGCTGGACTCTCTGGTTTCTTATTCTGTCTGTGAAGGAGTCACCGGTAAGAAAGAGCGAGAGAGAGAGAGAGAGAGAGAGAGAGAGAGAGAGAGAGAGAGAGAGAGAGAGAGAGAGAGAGAGGGGGTGATGCAGAGAGAGAGAGAGAGAGAGAGAGAGAGAGAGAGAGAGACAGACAGAGAGAGAGAGAGAGAGAGAGAGAGAGAGAGAGAGAGAATGAGAAGAGGGGGAGAGCAGACAGAGAGAGAGAGAGAGAGAGAAGAGAGAGAAGAGGGAGGAGGACAGACAGAGAGAGAGAGAGAGAATGAGAGAGAGAGAGAGAGATTGAGAGAGAGAGACAGAAGAGAGAGAGAGAAGAGAGAGAGAGAGAGAGAGAGAGAGAGAGAGTGATGGACAGACAGAGAGAGAGAGAGAGAATGAGAGAGAGAGATTATGAGAAAGAGAGGGAGTGACGGACAGACAGAGAGAGAGAAAGAGAGAGAGAGAAAGGGGGGAGAGAGAGAGAGAGACCCATGGCAACGGAGCAGTCCACACTTCTTGAACTCTGTAATTGAGATGGAGAAGGAAAGAATACTGCATTCGTATCAAATGGAAAACTATTTTAATGCAGACTGGGGGCTGGCGGTTGCCAGGGAAAACAGGTTGATGGAGGGCTTGTCTGCGCCGTGCGGTCCGGAGCGGTGCGGTGGCCTGACCCGCTGCTGCTGCTGCTGCTGCTGCTGTGGCTCCTCTATGATTAGATCGGGCTTCTACTCATTTAGTTTGCGGCGCGGAGAGGGTTTATTCTTAATGTCGAGACGTAATGATGTCCCTCGATAGGCCGAAGCACCACACACACACACATTCAGTTTATTAAGCAAGTGAATTGCCGCTGTTTTGTTTTGTTTTTTGTTTTTTAAAATAGCGATAAAGAACTAAAATAGCCAACGGAGACGTACTGTATACTGCTATCCAGGTTTTTTTGCAAGCACGTCCGAAAAAAAGAAATCATATCTTAAGGAGCAAAGACGGAATAAATAATAGGCGAGCGTAGAAATGTATGTGTCATGATCAAGAGAGAGAACGACAGAGAGATGGATAAAGTGAGAAAGAGAGGGGGGGAGAGAAAAAAGGAGAATTGAAGTGTGGGAGAGAGAGAGAGACAGAGAGAGAGAGAGAGGAAGAAAGAGGGGAATGTAATGGGCTGAATGCCCATGGGCGATATGAAGTGAACTACCGGTTGGACTTGAGTGTGTGGGAATGGTGTGTGTGTGTGTGTGTGTGTGTGTGTGTGTGTGTGCGTGTGTGTGTGTGTGTGTGTGTGTGTGTGTGTGTGTGTGTGTGTGTGTGTGGTGTGTGTGTGTGTGTGTGTGTGTGTGTGTGGTGTGTCTTGTGTGTATGTGTGTGTGTGTGTGTGTGTGTGTGTGTGTGTGTGTGTGGTGTGTGTGTGTGTGTGTGTGTGTGTGTGTGTGTGTGTTGTGTGTGTGTGTGTGTTGTGTGTGTTGTGTGTCCACGTATTTGCAGTGAGCGAGAGAGAGAGAGGGAGAGAGAGAGAAGGAACGAGTGGGAAAGAGGGAATGATGGAGAGAGAAGGAGAGAGTGGGAGAGAGAACGAGAGAGAAATGGGGAGAGTTGGGGAGAGAGAGAGTGGGAGAGACAGAGAGAGTGGGCTTACGACTAAGAGGAGGTTCGGCCACTTGAACGGTGTCAGCAGCAGCAGCAGCAGCAGCAGCAGGGTGAGTGCATGTGGGCCCATGCAGAGAGGGGCTTATTTACCCAGCCGCCATCACCCGGAACAGCCCCATAGGAGGCTGCGTTTAGTTGTGTCCGGGGCACCATAGGGGCCTCTCACCTGCAGC
>PIJE02000014.1:492994-498647 GCA_002895965.2 Coryphaenoides rupestris
CACACACGCAGGCACTCACACACAGTCTGCAGCATGTGTGTCTGTGTGTGTGTGTTCTCCTGAAGGTTGTGTCACCTTCTCTTCATAATTGATCCAATAAATCCATCATGGCCGCCGGCTCCACCATGATCCATTATGATGTCATGGCTCCGCCCCTCTGTCTTGATTTTGTGGCCTCTGCCCGGACAACCCTGAGTGCCCGCCTCCGCCTCCGCTGCTGTGATGACCTCATTGGAGGATGACATCACCTCCTTGAATGTTTTGTTTGTTATTTTTTTCATCCATGTTTGTTTGTTTGTTTATTTTGTTAGTTTTTTTCCATGGATAAAGTTAGCCTAACGCTAGTGTGGTGTGGACGGTGGTGGTCACCATGTGTGTGTGTGTGTGTGTGTGTGTGTGTGTGTGTGTGTGTGTGTGTGTGTGTGTGTGTGTGTGTGTGATCGTGTGTGTTGTTGTCTGCACGTGGCGGTCTTCCCCCCCACACACACACACACAACCCACAACAACACACTCACACACACACACCACACACACACACACACACACACACACACACACACACAACCCTCACAGACACACACACACACACACAACCCTGACACACAATACACACACAACTGGTGCACACACACCTACCTACACACACACACACGCACACACACACACACACACACACCTACACACACACTCTCTCTCTAACTTACACTCTCTCACACACACACAAACACACACACACACACACACATACATATACATACAAACATACATACTTGTGCACACACACACCTACCTGCACACACACACACACACACATCCCCAGGTGGTGGACATCAAGGAGAAGCTGAAGCTGTTCAGGAAGTTCTGGTCGGGGCTGCCGGTGGAGCTGTGTCCGGACAACCGGGTGGAGGAGGGAGACGAGTCCGGGGAGCCCTGCTGGAACGGACACACCCTGGGCAGGTACGCTCCCGGGTCAGGGCCTGGCAGGAGGGTCAGGGGTGAGGGGTAAGGGGTCAGGGTTTGGGATTGTGGGGTTAATGTTAGTTTTGCATTTGGGTTAGGGTTAGTGTTTGGGTAAGTGTTAATAATAGGGTTACTATAATAATAATAATAGTAAGAATAATAATAATAATAATAATAAATATAATTAATAATACTAATAATCCCAGCTATTATGCAGGCAACCTAGCAATTATGAAACTCATTCTATTAACCTTGTAATTATGAATGCTTGAAACCTATTCTATTCTTATCTTTATGTACCACAGTGATATATTGCTGTCTCTTTCAACAAAAATACTCTTTGTAAGTCGCTTAGGATAACAATTTTTAAATAAATGTAATAACTATAATAATAACTGTAATAATTATAAGAATGAACTTAATTATGAACGTAATAAATAAATGCATATGTTTACATTGTATTTATTTATCTATTTTTCTAACCCTAGTTACAGTTCATTAGTTCATTTTTGTTAATTCCATGCATTCATTTATGAATGGCGACAAGGAATTTGTTCTTAGCGATCAGAACAATGCCCGAGTCGATCTGACAGGGCCTTAAAGAATGCAGAATTTGTTACCATGGCGACGAGTGGATTTGTAAGGCCAGAACAGATCTTGTGGGAGAATTAGCCAGGAATGTCCTCGCACACAAAGAAGCTAACAGGAGCCGGTCAGCTGACGGCCTTCGGGGCCTTCGGGGAGCGAGGCCTCACAAGTCAGTCAGCATGCCACGTTGCCGGATGCCATGCTGTCACTGACCTCACACAATGAGGCCACACAGAGGAGAACACAACCCGGTAAACTGACACAAGACAGAACCCAGCTAAACGTAATCCTCAGCCGATCGCAGCGCTCAGCGGCTTCTTAAAGTCGGCCTTGCTCTCTCTCTCTCTCTCTCTCCCTGTCTCTCTGTCTGTCTCTGTCTCTCCCCTCTCTCTCGTTCTTTCTCTGTCTCTCTTCCTCTCTCTCCCTCTCTGTCTCTCTCTCTCTCTCTCTCTCTCTCTCTCTCTCTCTCTCTCTCTGTCTTTCTCTCGCTCCCTCACTCACTTACCCTCCTCTCTCTCTCACCCCCCTCTCTCTTTCTCTCACTCTCCCCCTCTCCTTCTCTCTCTATCTCTGTCTCTGTCTCTCTCTCCCTCTCTCGTCTCGCTCTCCTCCCTATTTCTGTCTACCCCTCTCTCTCTCTCTCTCTCTCTCTCTCTCTCTCTCTCTCTCTCTCTCTCTCTCTCTCTCTCTCTCTCTCTCTCTCTCTCTCTGTCTTTCTCTCGCTCCCTCACTCACTTACCCTCCTCTCTCTCTCACCCCCTCTCTCTTTCTCTCACTCTCCCCCTCTCCTTCTCTCTCTATCTCTGTCTCTGTCTCTCTCTCACTCTGAATTCAATTCAATTCAATTTCAATTCAATTTAAATAACTTTATTGGCATGGGAAAGTACATTTACATTGCCAAAGCGAGTGGAAAATAAAAAGTATACTTATAAAGAACAAAATATATACAGGTCAGTAAAAAAAATTACATTAAATTATTATTATATATATATATACATTATATATATATATTAATAATGAAAAAAACTAATAATAGTAGGCCTACAAATAAAAATAATGATAATAATAATAAAGGGGGATTGACAGGTGATTGACTTTATGGAGGTTGTATTCCGTTGGATGTTCTTTTCTTGTCTCAACAGTTCACAAATCTTGCTGCTGTGTTTGAACATTCCTGTACCTCACCCAGCAGATATGGAAGTTTTTGGTTGTTCGTTAAGTTTTCAAAATTCTTTTGTGTGTTTGAGATCTGTGGGAAGTATGTATCTCTAATGTCTTGGTATAGGTGGCAGGTTGTTAGGAAGTGTATCTCGGTTTCCACCTCCTGTTGGGTGCAGTGGGTACAGAGTCTGCCTTCTCTTGGTAGCCAGGTCTGCCGGTGGCGGCCTCTCTCCACGGCGAGGCTGTGCTCGCTGAGTCTATATCTAGTCAAGGATGTCCTGAGTTTGGGATCGGTCACAGTGCTCAGGTATTTCTGCCGTTGTGTATTGTCCTGTTAGGGCCAAATAGCATTCTAATTTACTCTGGTTTTTGGTTTGATCTTTCCAGTGTGTGGAGGTAGTTTTCTTTTTGTTTCTTATAATTTGGTTTATTCTAACAGGTTTCTGTTGGTGTCTGCTTGGTTTTGTGAATAGAGTCCCAGAACCAAGCTGGCCGGAGGGGGGCAGTCGCTCCTCTCTTCCTCTCGTCTCTCTGGAACGACCCTTACTAGAGTTCCCACAGCTTTTGTGGAATTCTGCTGAATTCCAGGAAAGTGCCGACGTTTCTAATAAGGTCGGACCTGTAGAGCCCACTTTTAACAACAACAGGGTAGTTCTTTATGATTCATTAATGTGGTGAAGTGTATTCACACATTATTTTATTAATAATGAATTCATTATTATTACTGTACAATAAGCTGTATAGTTCAGCCTCGTTACTACAATCCTAAATGGGACATAATGGTGGTCACTAGCAGAAAAGTCCTATTTTTATTATCCTCACTTATGATTATTTAGTTCTCTCAACATACAATTATTGCAGTATATGTTTAGTCGTCAATGTGTGGTAGTTGTAGAAAGTGTTTGATTTAAATGTGTTATAAAATCATATGATAACATAATATATGATAACACAATAACATTATGACCTGTGATATTATTATTGTCCATAACACATAATGTTGCGATAGAAAGTGTTTCTTTAAATATATACATGATCAAATATGTATTGGTTGTGTCATAAAAATATGGTGCCTGTTAGTTTTCATTATTACTTAGTCAGTGTCAGTGTAGTAGTATAGTATTAGTTAGTATTATTGATTAATAATTATATATTATTCGTTATTATTAGTATTATTGATAATAATAATAATGATACTAATACTACTACTAATAATAATAATAATAATAATAATAACAATAATAATAATTATAATAATAATAATGATCATCATACACAAATAATAATATATAATGAATAATAATACATCTGGTATATATATTCCTTCATACAATGAAATGTTGTTGTTGTTGTTGTTGTTCGTTTGTGTGTGTTGTGGCGGTGCTGTCCAGGTACTTCTCCCGAGGTGGCAGAAGGACGCGTCTGACCCAACCCAGGTGGAGCAACCCCGAGGTGAGCGTGGACATCACCCGGCCGGACACGCTGATCCGCCAGCAGATCATGGCCCTCAGGGTGATGAGCAACAAGCTGAAGAACGCCTACAACGGCAATGACATCTCCTTCCAGGACTCCAGTAAGTCTGGCCAGCAACCCTAACACCAGGCACTGGTGTGCCCAAATACAAATAAAACATTATTATTATTATTATTTTTATATTCTAAATACAATTCTTGATAGAAAAAAATCTTATCATCACTAAAAAGTTATTGTGCCACGGGTTGTTCAAAGTACCAACAACATAAGAATAAAAACAAAAGAGTAATATATGTACAGTGTATAAGCCTAATCGAAAAACAATATTGGTAAGATATATTTTGTAAAAATATTATTTCTGTAAATATTATTATAATAATATTAACCTTATTTTTTTTTCCTGGTTTATAAATAATTGCAAAATTCTTGCTTTAAAAGTTCCTGATTGTTGAGTAATATTAATAATATTAATTATGCTGTCTTATACCGGGTGGCGCTATACAGTATGTCCAGACATAAACAGGTTCTTCATTCAAAGACTCGATTCAATTGAATGTAACTTTATATAACATATATAATTATTAGTGGTGGGACTCGATAAAAAAAATGTATCAAATGAATTAGAGGCTTTGTAATTAATGAATCATAATTAATCGCATTTTAATCGCATATAAATATTTGACACGAGAAGCAACATTTTTCAATTCAAATTGATTTTGGTATACGAGTGAATCACTTTCCGACCACTTCCACCACCACCACCAGCATCACCACCACCACCACCTCCACCACCACCAGCTTCACTCCCACCAGCCGCCCACAGTGTGCAGCGTTTAAATCCAACGAAATCCGACCCCTGTTTTTGTTGTTTCCCGTCGCAGGTGACGAGGGCAGCGGCTCGGCCAGTGGCAGCGGGTGCACTGAGCTGTGCACCACGCCGGATGTGGGCCTCGCCGAGCCCACCAAGGGCCACCGCAGCGGCCCCGCGGACGACCAGGACTCGGACTCGGACTCGGACTCGGACTCGGACTCTGTCTCGGACTCGGCCCCGCGGCTCCTGGGCGATCCTCACTCCTCGCTCGTCGCGGCGCTGTTGTCCCTCTCAGCCCTGGCGCTGAACTACTGGCAGTGGAGATAATGGTGGATGGGTGGGTGGGCGGGCGGGGTGTGAGTGGGGGTAAACTTAACATGGAGAGAGGGTGCTCTTTTTGCGGGGGGGGGGGCTGTCTTAAGGAGCTAGATTGAAGTCATGTCAAGCAGGGGGTGGGGCTACGTGGAGGCGGGCGAAAGGGGGCTGGCTGGTCTCGGGGGTCCGCAGAGGATATGGAGGAGGAAGGGAGGGAGTGTGTGCTGTGGAACAACAGGGAGTCCCGAGACACACACACACACACACACACACACACACACACACACACGAGAGTCAGCCCATAAGCATCTCCCCCCTAACCACCACACTCCACACTAAATGTGT
>PIJE02000014.1:498671-528665 GCA_002895965.2 Coryphaenoides rupestris
GTGTTCTGTGCCATCCGCTTCTAACATTTGATAATTCTGCTACCGTACATCCACTGTGGTAGCGATAGCGCCGTCTTAAACAGACCTGGGGAGGGGGGTGGGGGGGTGGCAGGAGGGGAGGAGGGGAGGGATAGTTTCTTCTTTTTTTTTTACACATGGCAGACACTGATGTAAGTCCCTGTGTGAGCCCATGCACTTTGAATTTCTTCTTCTATTCTTTTCAAACGGAGGAACTCTGTTTGTTTTTCTTGCGTTGAAAACATGTTGAGAATGTGGTCACTTTAAGGTGCCTAAAAGAGGCATAGTAAGAGTAAAAATATGTTTACGATCTTTTTCCCTCCGCCCTCGTTTGGTTAGCTGCTAACAATGTGACATATACATATTATAATAAATACGGTACTGTCACGATCTCCATCGTGGCCCCGGGCTCCCGGGCGCCAGTGCCGCCCCTGGACGATTAGCGGCACCTGCGCTATGTTCGCGGCTGTCCGCAATCTACAATTAGTCACGGCATAAAAGCCCCGGCTCTCCACCCACGAGTGTCGGATCATTGTCTTTGTTTTGTCTATGTTTTGTCATCGTTATGTCTCGTCATCTGTTGTAATTCGACTTACAACATGGATTCCTACCTGCCTGTTCCTCACACGGTAATAAATAACATTTATTCCACCACAAAACCCCGAGTCCTGAGTCTGCGATTGGGTCCTACTGCCAACTCCCATGACAACATATACATAGACATAGACATATACATATACATACGTTTAAGCAGCTAAATCCTGTTTATTTTAGCTACACAGACCAACAGTTTAACATAAAGTGCCATCTAAACCATCTAAAATGGTAACAACAACAACAACAAAAAACGGTCAAACGCGATCTCTTCCGGTCCAAACGCGATCTCTTCCGGTCCGCCCATATTTGAGCCGCCAATTCGTCCACTGAGAAACGTTCCGTGGTGTTTGGAGTGCAAAAATAAAGTGCGATTAAAATGTGTTGTCTTGTTTGCATTAGATTGTTGCTTCAATCATTTTCTCACGGACACTGTCCGATATTTATGCCACCCACCGGCGCCTACCCAACCTAACAGAGCGCACACCACCCTCGAACTCACTTGCATCTCTTCCACCACACACCCCAAGACGCGTCTTTTCACTCCCCGCACAGCCCGCTTCCACAGTGTGGCGATTAGGAGCGAGTTTTTTATTTTTATTTCAGCATGCCACACCAATACCCCCATACCGCACGAACGTGGAGAGATCGGTTTTGCGTGTTGCGATTGCGTATCCGATCGGTTGTTATTAATTCGAAATTCTTCTTCCTACTAGCTCCCCCCCTGTCTTCTTGTTCGCTCTTCCTCCCCCCCGAACCTCGGCACCCCGGGGCCCGGTAAGGTGGCGGTGTAATGGATGGCGGGCGGAGACGCGGTGGACGGTGACTGAAAAAGTGGACATCGTGGAGGAATGGATTGAAGTGTCACTCGAGGCGACAAGAGCCGGCGGGCTGCCACCTCCGTGGGCCCTAAGTGTCACTCGAAAGAACGGTGCCACCTTGAAATGAAAGGAAAAAAAATCGAAACGCCATCTTGAATCAACCGCAAAGAAACACGCGGCGGTTGTGGTCATGATTAAAAGACAACATTCGATTTTGAGTTGACAATGTATTCGTTCACAGATTCAAAGTTCAACGTCACGCTTGCGTTACTTTCGTTATCCAATAATTAGATTAACGCGACGCCGTCGTGTCTAGATTAGCATCTCCGCTGTCAGCACCGCTAGCACCGCCACCAACCACTTCAAACGCGCCACCCGCCGACGGCCTGTGATTTGCGGCACAGAAAGAGACCTTTCTAGATCAGCCAGAAGACGACAAAGGACACGCAGAAGGCGCCGAAGAAGATGGAAGCAGTGCAGAACACACAAGTGTGCACATTTCCCCTGGCGAGGGAGGGGAGGGGCGACGGGCAGCGGGTTCGACATCAACGCCGTGAATAGACTCCCCTTGTGCTCGTCCTGCCATCTAGGAAGTATGTGGGTCAGCGCTCTCACTCGGGGGGGGCGACGCCGGTGCTATCCGACAGACGATGATGTCATAGCTCTCTTCGTAAAGCCGGATGTGGGCCTCGCCGAGCCCACCAAGGGCCACCGCAGCGGCCCCGCGGACTCGGACTAGGACTCGGACTCGGACTCTGTCTCGGACTCGGCCCCGCGGCTCCTGGGCGATCCTCACTCCTCGCTCGTCGCGGCGCTGTTGTCCCTCTCAGCCCTGGCGCTGAACTACTGGCAGTGGAGATAATGGTGGATGGGTGGGTGGGGGCGGGCGGGTGGGAGGTGGAGGAGGAGGAGGAGGACACCTTGGCATCATTTCACAGGAAGTCACATGGGTTGACTTCCCCTCGGGGGGGCGGGGGGATCCCACCTCCATCATAAGCGTTCATGTGATCAAGTGATCTTGGTGAGATCGAACCCTCGGAGAAGGATCGGCTGTACTGCACTCGAACAATTTTAATACATTTTTGCACCAACAGCCAGAGTATTACTACTTAACTTGTCACTTTTTACTTTATACTATATGATTAATTGTTCAGAGTTGTTTTAGAATTTATGTTGATAAGAAACGGTTCAGAAGAAATATTTTGACTGTACTTTCCACTGTACTTACTAGATACCATTACTCATTGTTTCGAGTTGTTTAGAATTTGTTTAGAAGAATACTGCAGGAGCGAATGGGGAGTAAGCATTCCATTGTACTTGTTGCACATGGCATTAAACAATCAATCTCGATGGGTTACTCCAAAGGTGTATATTGCCCACAATGCATCGCAGGTTAGCAGGTTTGGTGCAAGAAAATGCATCCGTAGTTAGGTGGCAGTATTGCTATGTAATACTTTTTACCACCGAAGAAGGAGAAGATAAATACAGGGAGCAAAGGACAGTTTTTCATATCGATATTGATCCTCGAAATCTCAAACCCGATGCAGGTGGTAAGAGTGGCTGTCTGGCAACAGGAAGGTTGCTGGTTCGATCCCCGGGCTCCGCCTCCTAGCTAAGTGTGGAGGTGTCCCTGAGCAAGACCACCTAACCCTAACTGCTGGGCTTTCTCGGGGGTCGCCAGATGATATGGAAGGAGGAAGGGTAGGGAGGTTGTGTGTCTGTGGAAATCAATCAGGGAGTCCCGAGTAACAACACCACCGTGTGTATGTGAAACCTACAATCTACAATCCCTGCGCACCAATCTCTTACTGTGGGTCGGTCTGGGAGCATCACAGGAAGGTTGCTGGTTCGATCCCCGGGCTCCGCCTCCTAGCTAAGTGTGGAGGTGTCCCTGAGCAAGACACCACCTAACCCTAACTGCTCCTGACGTGTTGGTTGTTACCTTGCATGGTTGGCACCGCCGTCGGTGGGTGAATGGGTGAATGTGAGGCAATACTGTAAAGCGTTTTGGATAAAATCGATATATGAATGCAATCCATTTACCATTTAATTACCAAGCTTAAAATTAACAACCAGAAGACACCATGGCCTCAGTGAAGTTTTCACAGAGTCCTCAGGTATATCTGATGACTTGTAAGACATATAACAAAAACAGTCGCGTGCAGCGGCAAGCCTACAACTGGCGGTCATTCCACGATAGCTTGGGCTGAAAGCAAGAGACTCCTCAAGAGACTCAAGACCGGTTCAGAGTTCATCTGGACTCTGCACAGCTTCCCCCCCCCCCCCCTACCACTACCACCTACACCATCGCCACACATTTTCATTGGCATTTGGCAGATGCTTTTATCCAAAGCGGCTTACAAACAACAATATATCTCTGTGGTACATACAGTATGGATAAGAATGGAGCAGGTTTCAAGCATTCATAGCTGCGAGGCTAATAGAAGGAGTTTCATAATTGCTAGGTTGCCTGCAGAATATCTGGGATAAGAGCAGACGTGTCATTCTGAGCACATTACCAACATCTAAGAACATACAATATGCTAAACAATGCTAAGTGCTATTAATAATGCCAAGACATACAAACACACAAATTAGTGCTCCACCATCTCTCCTCCCTAACCCACTCCCAGCGTTTGAATCCCCCCGTCCAGATTCTCTTGGAACCCTATAGCGCTTGTATGTTGCAGGAGATGCACACAGCAATAGTACTGAGCATTGTGTCGCATCTTATCTTGTTGACCCCAGCACTTACGAGGGCGGCAGTAGCTGTTCTGTGCCATCCGCTTCTAACATTTGATAATTCTGCTACCGTACATCCACTGTGGTAGCGATAGCGCCGTCTTAAACAGACCTGGGGAGGGGGGTGGGGGGGTGGCAGGAGGGGAGGAGGGGAGGGATAGTTTCTTCTTTTTTTTTTACACATGGCAGACACTGATGTAAGTCCCTGTGTGAGCCCATGCACTTTGAATTTCTTCTTCTATTCTTTTCAAACGGAGGAACTCTGTTTGTTTTTCTTGCGTTGAAAACATGTTGAGAATGTGGTCACTTTAAGGTGCCTAAAAGAGGCATAGTAAGAGTAAAAATATGTTTACGATCACTATTTTTCAATGGAGATACACAGGTTCATATTCTGATTTAAGATTGCGGTGAGGTGAGGGGTGGGGCGGGAAAAGAAAAAAACGAAAAATGACATAAGAAACGTTTAAAACACATGGCTTTTCCTTTTGAATGTCGATGATGATTTTTTGATTTGAATCTGTCTATTTTTATATATACCTGATGTATTTCTCTACAACCATTTGTTCTACAACATGTGCCCACCGTTACAAATGACTGCAAGAAGAGAAAGGATTTGTGTGATATATCTCATATTTCATCGCAGAGGACGGAGGGAGTGCGTATAGGAAACCAAAGCTAGCTGATGGAGTAGGTCTGTGTCTTTAGCAGAAAGGAAGGTTTTTCCTGCGCTCTAGTCGTGTGTATGGCCGGGTGGACCGCTGATAGCCGCCCGTCGCTATGAAGGCTCGATGAGGTGATGGGTGAACTCCACTTGCTATACCGTATACTGCCCTCTAGTAAGCATGCTTGTTTCTCATTTGAGTGCGGAATGTGTGGATCCTCGATGCCTCATTAAATGACACATTCGTAGTATGAGAGAAGATCCCCTTTTTTAAACGCAAAAAAATCCCTCAACAAATTTCTATTTTACTTGGTAACTCAGGATTGTTTTTCTTACAGTTTTCTTTATTAGTAGTAGTAGTAGTAGTATTACGCCCACATTTTCATTTGCACATGGATAATAAACTTGTGTATCATCATTTTTGAACTTGCAACGAATTTGCTGATGTTGAGCT
This sequence comes from Coryphaenoides rupestris, assembly GCA_002895965.2. Lineage (NCBI taxonomy): Eukaryota > Metazoa > Chordata > Actinopteri > Gadiformes > Macrouridae > Coryphaenoides > Coryphaenoides rupestris. The sequence goes on from PIJE02000014.1 coordinate 503,962, forward strand.
GGCTTTTGGGTTTAGGGAGACAGTCGAGGCCAGATGTGCGGCCAAACAACGATGGTCCTGGAGAGAGAATGTTCCTCCTTCCTGCTTCCGCCCACGTGGTTTCTCTCATTTCTTTATTTCTTTATCTTGGTCTGCGGCCGTGTACTTGTGTGCTCACAGCTGATTAACGTTGAACTGCGGCCGGTATCAGCAACGTAGCGTTTAAAAAAGGAGAGAGAAATAGAGCCAGGTGGTATGATTTCAATCAGGTATTAATGAGGAATCCTTCACTCTTAGCAGGACTCTTAGCAGCAGCGGTTCGGTTCACCGCTGTGGGAAAGCGCTCCCCCCAGATTGAAATTCATGCCAGAAATCCTCAGCATTTCAATCTGTTTTCCTTTTATTTTTTCTTCTCTCCGTAGCTCTCCACAAGACTAAGTGATTTAGGAGCGAGAGACAAAGTTCTTGAAACCATTAGAGGGCCATCAGCGCTAAGGAAAGTCCTCATAAAAGTGTTATATGGATGGAGCCACTGACCAGACCTTGTGTGGAGGCTGCGCTAAAATTGTCCTCTGGTGCCCGTGAATCCACAACGAGGGCCGTTTGGAGAGGAATTATGTCACTGGAAAGGAGAGACATAAAACGTTTATACCCTCTATGAAATGAATCCTCTTCATATACACACACACACACACACACACACACCGCTATGTAGACTGGGGAAGTTGCTTTGCAGAGATCGGCCAACGCCAAGGATGTGATCTCGCGACCTTGATAAATTCACATGGTTTTTAATAGTTTTGTTCCCCTAATGTACATGTGTCTATCATTAAATCAACACCCCATCAATGAATCGCATCATCGATTCAAGTCATTCATTAATCCACGACGTGTGATAACACTAATTCATCATCACGATCAATGATCATTTGTGTTCACGGTCAAGGGAGCCGACGGCATGAGTGACACATCCTTAATTGTGTATTGAGACTAACACTTCAAGCTAGAGTCGGTGTTAGCCAACGACAACAACACAGGTGAGAACACCGAGTAACACTAGAAGGAGGGCGGAACCTAGGCGGGGGAGGGTGGGGCTAATCCACATGGACGCACGTTAGTGACAAGGAGAAGGGGGGGCCGAGGGGGATGGGGGAGTGGGTGGAGGCGGCCGGTGGATGGATGGAAGACAGTCAGTGCCCTGCATTTATCTCTGCAGCGCGGGTGGCTGGCGTCGGCGGCGGGCACAGACACGCTTGAGGCCGGCCACAGTCACCTGTGAAATGAGAATCTGTGGCGAGGTGGACAGGGAATGAACCGTCCAGCCTATAAGGCACACTCGAGCGGAACGCCCCCCCTCCCCGGAGAAGAGGGGAGAGAGGGAGGGAAACAGAAAGAGAGAGAGAGGCCCGGCCTCTGTTGATGGAGTGGTGGTGGTGGTGGTGGTGGTGGTTGGCGGCGGTGGTAGTGGTGGGTAGTGGGGGCAGTGTATGGTGTCCAGCCGGCCGACTTAAAGCCAACAAAAACATAAAAAAGCCAGCCTGCAGCCACACGATGTTCACTGTTCTCAGCCAGCTCAATAAACTACAAAGGCGGGAGGCCTAAGCTTACAATACGGGGGGAATTAGCCAGTATTATACACTATATCATATCCCTTATCTGCTCGGCTTTGCATATATCAATCAATAGTTGTTGTTCAATGATGCGATGCCTTCTGAATCGGTGTCAGGGGGGGAGATGTGGGGGAGACCAGGGGGGAGTCGTGGGGGAGACCAGGGGGAGAGTGAGAGTTTCCGTTGTTACTGTGTCCTTAAGAAAAACAAACAGGATTCTCTTTATTATTATGAAGAGTGGATGCAAGAATGCCCTTTTCAGTTTTGTATCATTGCACTTTTAATGGTGATATTTTTGCAATAAAATATACGAGACACCGAGTTCTATGTAAGTACATATATCAAATGGAAAGGAAAAAATCTCCAAAAACAGAATTAGCCACAACTGTTTTTCATGATTTGTTTTTTATTAGAAGTAATGAATTGTTGTTTGAAATAAAATATAAATTGCATAATAGTGCTTGGGGTTTGAAACATAATTTGTAGTTAACAAGAGTCAAATGCAATGGCCTTGATTCTGTCTTGTCACTTTTTTGGCATGAAGTCATATTGATTGACAGCTGGCATTGTTATCTGAATTGTGTGTACAAAATAATTACAACACAATCCTAGCAATAGCCAGTGGACAGAAATAATATAATACATTACTAATAAGATTCCAGAAAATGTATTTCTCATTTCAACTTCTCAATGCCGTTTGTTATTATTTACAGCGTTCATATTTTCACATGTACAGTATTGTAGTTTTTTTCATTCCGGTGGCCGTCGGGTTGCCAGGTCAGATAATCGAATCCTTCATGTACGTAGGTCTGCGCACAAAAGTTTGACCTGAAAAACAGAGAGTGTGAACGATACACAGACAGACAGACAGACAGGGAGGGAGGTCTAAGCCTCCTCCGTGTACCGCCTGTTGCTGAAGTCTGCCTTGATGAGCGGCTCGAAGCCTCGGCTCCTCCGCTGGCGGACGAAGAGCATGAAGAGAACCAGCAGCACCAGCAGACCGATGAACACCCCTCCCAGGGTGGAGCCCAGCACCACCACGTTGGCCCCGCTCTCCACTGCATCCGACCGAGAAATCCAGAGAAACCCCGTCAATACAAACCACTCTTTGAAGGACACCTATTTTTGTCCCACCAGGTGTGCGTGTGCTGAGCCTTCGTTACAAGCGCTTTCAAAAATTGTCCTGTGACTACCCTCTAGTGACATCACAAGTGGGAGTGTCCACCCAGATGTATGATGGGTAGAGACTCCTACCAGTTGGTACAGTCCACTGGTTATACTGGTTCTAGTCATCATACATCTGGGTGGGTGCTCCCACTTGTGATGTCACAATGACAACTTTAGGCATGTCATTACTCAACTCAATTACTCCCTGTTTAATGTTCAATGTTTTGCATCAACTTCACAAAAGCACATACCTTGTTTGCAAAAACTAAGGCAATAAAGCCGTTTCTGATTCTGATTCTGATTCTGATGTGGCTTGTAAAGGCTCTCGCACCTGGTGGAAGAATAGGGGTCCTGAAAAGAATACATAAGACATAACGTCCATGGAGGAAACTAAGAATGGTGCTTATTTCTCACCTTCGAGGTCAATGGCGTAGGAGTAGCCGAGCTGCTCGGCCGAGACGTAGATCTCCTCGTTGGTGACGGGGGGAAAGAAGGGCACCATGTTGAAGTCTCGGTTGTGGCCGATGGGCGCCATCTCGTCGGGAAAGCTGGCATTGGACGGCGCAAACCTCCTCATCCACTCGTCGAAGATGGCGTCGGTGAAGGCGTGGAGTACCTACCAGGGGGACAAGATTGCATTAAAATCCATCATACGTCACTCGAAAGCCCCTTCAAGTATAGAAGCCAGATGGACCGTGTGGAGGTTGAGGTTCTGACCAGGAAGATGGGGTCATTGGCGGCCGAGTGGGACAAGGCACTGGTCCCGTTCAGGAAGGAGTGGACCAGGTTGTGTAGATTGTTCACCGACTCGTCCAGCTCTCCGTCAGGCTTCTCGTAACCCTCCAGGGAGTTTCTGAGATGAGTCCACAAACAAAGAAAACACAATTTTGGTTACACATTTCTATTCACAGGCCATGGTCATTTTAAAATAAGCATCTCATCAAGCATCTCTAAGTGTGTGACAAGCGCTGAAAGGGGGGCGACCAAAATGAGAAATAGAAATGTCTATGACTATTTTCCCCAGTGATGTCTGGGGCAAGGCTGTCGTCGAGACCACCTTGGCCGAGTCTAAGTTCAGGTGGAGTCATGGGTGAATCAAGTTCGATTCAAGTCCAAGACCCAAGGGGGGGGGGGGGGGGGGTTAGGACCATGCCTTCAAAAATACGGTGTACGGATTCGATTCTGAACCAAAACCTTGTGGCAATCATATAAATTGCCTAAAATAGAAAAGGAAGGAGGAGGACAATGTTTTGAGGACAAAAGTCATTGTATGCAGCTTGATTATGTTCATAAGATAGTTACACCTTTACTTAACTAGAATTGGATGAATCTATTAAAATTATAAGACTAGTAAAGACAATCTGTAGCTTTGCAATTTTGAGCACAGCTTTGGTCTCTTCTCAGAACGAGTCTTCTGAGACTAATTCCGCTGAGACCATCCAAGAGTTGGATGTCCAAGACCATCAAATATTGGTCTGGAATGGATACCGGTCTCAAGATCAAGACCGGACTTGAGTACTACACACAGCCCTGGTCTACGGTGAGAGTGGAGAGCAGGCCTACCTGAAGCTGAAGGAAGAGTTGGTGAAGAAGGGGGGGCTGTCGAACTCCCGCAGGTTCAGGCAGCTGCGCACGTCGTTCATGGTGGGCAGGCTCATGTTGGTCCTCTCCATCATGCCACGGCGGATCACCCCCTCGTTGGAGCCGTTGCACAGGGTCACCAGGCGGTTGTAGTCGTCCAAGCTGGAGGGGTGGGTTTGAAGCAAATAGGGGGAAGGATTTACCTCTGTGGCAGTGTGTGTGTTTGGTGGCTGGCTTAATTGGCCTGCAGCCTCACCTGGCCCAGTTAGAGTCTGGGGGGGGGGGGGGGGGGCTGCATGGCTTTGGTGCATTGGCGAATCACTGCACCACAGGTTAAGTCAGCCATCAGCACACACACTCAGGGAGCGCTAGCATGCTAGCTAAGGACCATCTGCTCCATGTCATGTAATTTTACCCATCCTTTTGAAGTAAACCGCTACCACTACTGCCCCAAACAAAGCCACATGATGTGGCATTGTGGCAAGAGACTTTGCTACACCCTCCCAGACACTTCAATGCATCTGCTTGTTCTTCTGATGCTTTGTTCCATCACCACAATCTTTCCTCCTTTTAAACTTCACTTTTTTCATTCATTCCTTCACACATTCATTCATTTATTCACCCTTCACCCCTTCACCTTGTTCACCAGCCCTTCACCCCATGCCTGAGAGCCACCTGTACCTGTTGCATACCACCCCCCAGTTGGCAAATCTGGACTGGTTGCTGATGAGGGAGGGGTCATCAGGGTTACTCCCCCCCAGCATGGAGTCGGTGCAGACGTCGCACACGGTCTGGCCCGTGGCAAAGTTCCAGTAGGGCACCGCAAAGTTCTCATTACCCGTCAGTCTCTGTGGGGTGGAACGACACATTAAAATAATAGCCCAGCGACTCCAGTATACGAATGGGTTATTCATGAGGACAGGAAACAACTAAATAACGGCAGCTAATGAAATCCTGTCCGAGCAAATGAGCATTCAAATGAGGACTACATGCATATGCTTATTGTGTTGCGGTGTTGTGTTTGTTTTGCCAGTCGAGACGGTTAATGACTTCCTTACTTTGCATATGAATATAATGTACGGTATACGTCAAGCTATTTCAATTAATTCGCTATTTATAGCAGTGGCTCATGAATGAGGTTATGAAAATGCATTCACCTGAAGCTCTCGCTCCAGGCTCAAGAGGTGATACCGATGCCAAGTGATGAAGGCTGGTCCTTTGTGTGAGAAGTCAATGGCCCTGAAGGGACGACCTGGACCTGGAGGGAAATGTAGTCTTTGGTGAGCTCAAAAATGTAGTCTTTGGTGAGCTCTGAATGTAGTCTTTGGTGAGCTCTGAATGTAGTCCCTGATGGGCTTTTAGAGGATGAGGAGGTGCTAAGACGATGACCTAGTTCACAAGATAGCATACTATAATTAGTAACTATAATGGATTATATTCATTATAATGCAGATGTAATTAAATTACCAGGAATTTAATGTTAATGTTGCAACAAAAAGAAGGGATATATGAGGATGTAGGTCTCCAGTACACCTGCATCACAGCTTTCACTCAATAAAAACTGGTTAAAAATCACATATTTTGTATATTGTTAAAGGTGCTATATGTAACACATTTACTGTACAAAATCCTAAAACTACCATGAAATGTCATCAGAGATTAAGGAAACATGCCCATTTGAAATATTGGCCTCTTCGACACCAATGCTACGGACAGCATGTTGGAATGTCTTTTTTTTGTTTTGGTCTGGTGATTCAATATTCTCAGAGTTGACTCCGCCCACTGCCCATTGACACCCCAGATATGAAAATAACTGGCACACAAAGGACAATGTGCTGCAGCCATGAAAGAAGCAAATTCGATCAGCTGAGATTTTACTATCTCTACTCGACCTAAGCCGTGCTAAATAAGCCGGTTAAACCTTGAAGTTCCATTCGAATGATGGAGACAGCTTAGAGGCCCAGAAGGATTTCAAGACCGTGTTCGTTCAGTGGCCTCAACCTGGCAACCCACGTGAGCGTTTGAGTCTGGAGGAGGAGGTGGGTGGAGACAGCTCTCTCCCGCAGTGTGATATTGCATGCAGTACCCATTTAATACACTTGGGTGTCATTCTTACAAATAGCACCTTTAAATATAATTTGTCATATAACTCATATATAAGTAATATAATATTAAATCAATAAAATAATACATTTTGTTATAATTTGTATCAAATTATTGATAATATAGCCGTGTAATAAGCATGATTCATACCCTGTCATGGTTTAATTCGCAACAAGGACCAGGCTTGCTGTACATTATTCCTTACCTATTCATCATAATTATTTATCCAAACATTTTGATTTATTTTCCAAAAAAATTGCGGTAATCAATTCCCAAATCTTACCGAGGAGTGTGTCTCGGACGGAATAGTAGTGGCTGCCAGACGAAGAAGTCGTAAATGGAGATGTTGGTGAAACTGGGGCTCTGTTCCGTTGGGCCCCAGCAGGCCCAGCCAGTGCTGCGTGGCGATGACATAGTCCGGTTGAGTGGTGGTCTTGGCCAGGTCCAGCACGTCCAGGAAGTCCTGGAGCTCCTCTGGCGCCAGCCGAGGTGGATGTCCCTCCGCGCAACCACCTGGAGCCTTCCGCTGAGTTCGCAGTTCGGCCCCGTCCAGCCAAACTTTGCACTGCCGCAGTCGAAGCCCCCAAAAGTATACCGGGAGAAGGGATGGATGGAATGGAATGGGAGGATGTGTTAAGGGAATCACAGCTGTAGCTAATAAGTATGGTTGTCATAGCATTGGGGTGAAGGGGAAACTCGTAAAAACTCAACCTGTGCACCTGCAGGTCTAGCATTGAAGAACTTTAGTGGGCCACCTCTCGCGGTCGTCCACATTCCTCAGGCGGTAGGGTCCCCCCCAGGGCTTGGTGTCCACCCGGACAGCCGCCGGCAGACACCCCGGGCCCAACAGAGAGCCGCACACATTGGCCGGCGTCGGCGCCCAGGGGCGGGGCAGCACTGCTTGGACACGATGCCCCTCCACGGCCTGCAGCAGACCCTCGGGGAACTGGGCGTCCACGGCCGCCGGGCCACATGCCACGCCAGACCGCCACGCACAGCAGGCAGAGGAGATGAAGAGCCTTCATGGTTTGTTTTCGCTTATTCTTGCCCTAATCAGTGGCAACACAAATCGTTTTCCTGCAATAACAGGAAAAATTTAATTAGTCCCGGGCGGGTGGTGTGGAATCTTTCGTTGGAAACGCTCCTTCTGTTGTGTGCCTTGACAATTTGCAGAGAGAAAGACTAGAAAGCATAAGTACACAGAGTTCCACTCGGTTTCACACTCATTTGGACGACCGCGGATGTCAGGGAGGCCTATTAGTAGAGCAGGGGGGAGGGATTAGGACGTGGGGTCTTGTGAGAATCACCTGACAAGCAAGGCTTAGGGAGTGGAGGAGCTCCCAATGGAGTAAAGCACCCTGACCTGCCTGAGGGTGGGAGTGGGGGGTGGAGGGGTAGTGACTTCACACACACACACACACACAAACACACACACACACACACACACACAGACACACACACACACACACACACACACACACACACCACATGCTAGCTAGGATTGATAAGTAGTAGCACAGACAGTCGCTTTGTACGTGCCAAAAAAGGGCGACCTGCAAAACTGGAGGCCTGTCTCAATGCTGTGCACTGACTATAAGCTCCTCTCAGGTTCTGGCCACCAGACTGAGAGTGGTGATGGAACAGGTGATCCATTGTGACCAGACGTACTGTGTACCTGGCAGGTTAATCAGTGACAATGTAATTCTAATTCAGGATATTTTGGACATCTCTGGTTCATTGGGACTTGAAACTGGTCTTATAGATCAGGAAAAAGCTTTTGACCGGGTTGAACATCAGTATTTATGGCAAACTCTGGAAGCTTTTGGTTTCAGCCCGGGTCTTATAGCTAAGATCAAGGCCTTGTACAGTGACATTGAGAGTGTACTAAAGATTAACGGTGGTTTGAGCGCTCCTTTTAAAGTCCAGAGAGGAATCAGGCAGGGTTGCTCACTGTCAGGGATGCTGTACTCCATGGCTATCGAGCCCCTGCTACACAAACTCAGAGCTGAATTCTCTGAAATTAGCATCCCTGGTTGTAGAACAAATTTAAAATTGTCAGCCTATGCCGATGATGTGGTCATCATGGTAAATCAGCAGAGAGACATTGATATTCTGGCCGCAAATGTGGATAGTTTTGCTGCAATCTCTTCTGCTAAAGTTAATTGGGAGAAGAGCGAAGCAGTTATGGTTGGGGATGGGCTCAGTAATTAACAAATTTTACCAGGGGGGCTGACATGGAAGAAGGGAGGGTTTAAGTATCTAGGAGTGTTTTTAGGGGAGGCGTCTTTTAAACTAAAGAACTGGGAAAATCTTTTAGAAAAAGCAGAAGGTCGTTTTAAAAAATAGAAGTGGATCCTGTCGTACAGGGGGCGTGTACTTGTTGTTAATAATCTGGTGTCCTCTACCCTGTGGCATCGTCTGATGTGTCTTGACCACCCAATGAACCTCTGGCCAAACTGCAGGCCCTTATAGTGAACTTTTTCTGGGACAAACTGCACTGGATTCCCCAGAGTGTACTGTACCTGTCCTAAGAGGAAGGAGGTCAGGGACTCATTCATCTGAACAGCAGGGGAGCAACTTTCCGCCTCCAGGTCATCCAGAGGCTATGGACCTAAAGACTTGGTGTGGAGGCTGATAGCTGGTGCAATTCTGCACCAGTTTGGTGGACTGGGACAATTCCTTGTTTTTAATGGATTTTAGCAGTACTTGTCTCAATGGATTACAAGTTTTTTACTGGGGGCTTTTTAAAACGTGGAACTTTTTTAAGAGAGCTCCCACTCTTAAAAAAGTTCCACGTTGGCGGCGCGGACTCTCTGCATTGGTTTTTAAAGGAGCCCGTGATTTTTGGAGCTCGATTGGATGATGCCTGTGGGGCGGGGCCTTCACTCTCCAGGCAGTTCTGCGGATCAAAGATTGTTACAATGGGACATATTGTGAATATCACAGGGGCGGACTTAGATGACACTGCTGCACTGGCCTCTCGCTTGGAGGTGAGGTCCACCAGGGTTGTTGGCCTGATGCTGGAGAGGTGGAGGCAGGCCCTCAGTGGAAAAGAACGTCAAATGACAAAAAAGTACTGCAATGGGTCCCTACTCCCTCAGGATGGAGATCCTTTCCCCCCACTGAGCCTGTTGCCTGATTTTAAAGACTTTACAGGCCCTCTTTTAGGGAATGCTTCCGCTGTGGTTTTTCCATGAAACAAATGGCAAGGTTTTATACAAGATGATGGTAAAAGTTCTGAACAAAGAGAAGCTCAACAAGAGAGGTGACACTCCCTGGAGGGCCCATCTTGGTCTACCAGATGTTGTGAAGCCAGAGTGGCGAGCGTTTTACAAAAAAAAAAGCTGGTGATGTGCAGTGGAGGGTTTTACATGGAATAGTGGCTGTCAATGCTTTTATTTCTATTTTAAACCAAAATGTTGTTCACAAATGTCCCTACTGCACACAGAGGTTAACCGTCTTCCACTGTTTCCTTGAGTGTCCCAGACTGATACCTCTGTTTTATCTGCTTGACAATCTTTTTAGATCATTTGATGAAGTTTTTAAGCGACACATTCATATTGGGCTATATGTACTGTCAAAAGAAAAAAAACAATCTCTTTCTCTCTCTCGTGCTCTCGCTCTCTCTCCCTCTCTCTCTCTCTAAACAGTTATCACACTTTAAATGTCTTCTGTGTATTGTTAATGGTATTATCTGTTTTGCTTTAGTCTGATTGGACGGCAAGGAAAACAAACCAAAGATTATCAACGCAATCAGTTACCTCATCACTCATCGGACATCAAACTAGCACACACACGCACGCACACACGCACACGCGCGCACACACACACACACACACACACAAACACACACACACACACACACACACACACATTTCCCCTTAAAATAGCCGCTGAGCGAATGCGTTGTGTAAGGTATAGACATGTCTCCATAATTAAGACAAAGGGCTGAAGGCCGACTTATACTTCTGCGTCGAATCTACGCCTTGGTACACGTGTAGATCCGACGCCGACGTGTGAACCCGCATAATAAGAAGAACGCTAAGGGACCGTCCTCCAACGTGTCGCTAAAAAAAAACACATCAGCCAGACCCTAATTGTTCCACAGCAAATCAAATCCGTGCATTTATCATCAGTGACTACATGTTAATATGATTCAATCACAGAGAGGACGTGCTATAGGCTACTAATTGCGAATCGGAATGTGTTTAAATCGGCGAATCGGCAACAATTTTAAATATGAGGTTAAAAAAATGACAGTTTAGTGACGTCTCCTAAAAAATCCCTATTTGAAGGTGGCCCACCTGTGCGTCCAGGTGTAGCATTTATATCTATATCACAAATAGGCCTATTCTCTAAATATACTCAGGGAGATGACAAGGAAAAAGGCCTCCATTGTAAATATAATAAACTAAAGATTTCATGTTTTTAGAGATTTAATTGTTGCCTCTATGAAATTGTTCTCTTTGTCTTTCATATATATTCATTTATTGAATTAAATATTGTAAAAGCATATGCAAGTTTAAGATTGTTCGGTTCAAATTCAGTGCCATAATTGGACTGTGAAGTGTTGGCTTTTAATCTGGCAGCTCTTTATCGCCATCATGTGGTCATTTCCACAACTGCACTCAGGCAGGTCTACATTTGAAATGGACTTTCCTGTATGGCAAACAATCTGAAAAATACGTTGTGTGTTTATATGTTTTATTTGTATGATTACATACAGGCATGCTTAGTGTAATTTGATCTTTATCTATGCTATACGCATCCTTATTTGTCAAAGACAAGAGTATAAGTGGAGAATTTATTTAGATGTTTGATCATTTGCTCTAGCCTAGTACGTTTTTGGGTCACTTCAATAAAAAAAACCCACAACATGTATTACGCAATTATAATAACCATAAAACAATTCAACATAATAATATCGTTGAATGCAAGCAGAAATTCAAAACAAAAATTCTAATGTTCTAATTACAATTACAATTCTCAATTTAATTCGAGTTTATTTGAGATTCCGAATTTAAATTCTATTTCTGAATAGCATTTACAACAACTATAATTTAAAAAAGAAGAAGAAAAATGTCATAAGGCTTGAATCAGTGTTGTGGGCTAACCCTGAACCTATAAGAGCTGGAGGCATCTGTTGTTTCTCTGTGAAGTCACACAATCACATTGCACCATTCAGACTGAAACAGCATTGTGTCCTGATGAGCTGTGTGTGTGTGTGTTGTGTGTGTGTGTGTGTGGTGTATCTTGGGGTCGATCACAGATATCTTCCTCTCTCTTCTGCGTCGGTTTCCTCTATTAATGGAACCTTGTGACCGTGTCTGTGAGCAGACTGGTGACTTCCAAGAATGAGAGCAATACAATTACTGCTAGCTGTAGTCCTGTATTTAATTTATCTATACACTTTTTTCTAATTCACATTAATTTGTTGCAACAGTTACCTATATTATTTTATCTATTATGTTACATTATTTATATTCTATTATTTTTATGTATTCATTATATATTAATTTTTTCCATCCAACTCTATCCAAATTGTTGTGATAACATTAATTTGCTGAGCAAACTAAATTAAGTTAACTATAATTAACTATAAGTTAGTTATTGTTCTAGGTAGTTTGGCCACAACATGAACAGCAATGTCGGTTTTACAAATTGCTTATTCCTCTGCAGATCTTTATTTTGATGTATCCTCTATGACCTTGGATTTTATAATATATAAAAAAGAAAAATATGAAAATTAAGAAATGTTTGTACATTACACAGAGAAAACGCTCACGAGTTACACACACACACACACACACACACACACACACTTTCACAAGTCTTATGAGACAAAATCCACACACTAAACTTTCTCTCTCACACACACACACACACACACACCACACACACATTCACTCGCAAGTCTTATGATACATCCTGAGACAAAATCCACAGGCTAAACTCTCACACACACACACACACCACACACACACACACCACACACACACACACACACACACACAGACCACACACATATCTAACACGAGTTGGGCCTTTGAGAAGGATCTCAGCATTCATTTGAACAAACCCCCGTGTTGAAGTCTTGTTTCTTGTTTCCACAGTCAAAACACAATGAATTAAACCATAAAACACAATAATAAACACACCAATAACATTTGACAATCCCGCTGCTCTTATATTTCGCACAAATGCAGAACGCAATTTCCATTCCAGTCCTGTTATTGACAAAATCATATTTTCTTTGAAAGCGTTCGTTGTGTTCGGCTCCAGCCGGGGGGAGGGGGGGGGGGGGGCTAATCCCGCTGAGCGCAGTGAACCCTGCCGCGCTGTATGAGGAGCTCCGCTCACACACTGCTTCTCACGCTGCGCTGCTCGCCCCCCCCCCCCCACCACCCCCGCCCTCGTGTCCCGCAGGTGAGAGAGAGAGAGAGAGAGAGAGAGAGAGAGAGAGAGAGAGAGAGTGTGTTAACCTCCATAAAAAACAATTTTTTGGTTGTTTTAAATTAGATTAGTTTTGTTTTTGTTTTTATTTACCACTTGCTTTGGCAATGTAAGTGTACATTTCCCATGCCAATAAAGCTCTTTAAATTGAACTGAATTGACCTATATGAGAGAGAGAGAGAGAGAGAGAGAGAGTGTTCATATTCTAAATATCATGCTGCCTCTCGCTGGGGTGTGTTGCTGGATCTTCATCACAGAAAAGACTCAGGACCCACCTGTTCAGAGTTCACTTGGACTCTGCATAACCCCCCCTTCCCTCTCCTAACCCTAGCACTAACTTGCGTGTTTGTACGTCTTGGCATTATTAATAGTACTTGGCATTGTTTAGCATATTGTATGTTCTTAGATGTTGGTAATGCACTCAGAATGGCACTTCTGCTCTTATCCCAGCTATTATGCAGGCAACCTAGCAATTATGAAACTGTTCTATTAACCTTGCAACTATGAATGCTTGAAACCTGTCTATTCTTATCTTTATGTACCACAGCAATATAGTCTCTTCCAACAAATGAAATGTACTTATTTTAAGTCGCTTTGGATAAAGCCATATAAATATTGTTGAGCATAAAAAAATATATATAATATAATACAGTATTTCTCAAGTCTGAAAATACAGAGTGAATCGACATTAGAGGAACACAAACCCTAACGCAGGCAATATAGATATAGCATTTTTTTAAACTAAACTCTTGCTCACAAAATAATTGCCTCACCACCACCACCACCACACTCATCCTCATCTTCATCTTCATCATCATCATCATCATCATCATCATCATCATTACCATCTACTATCATTATCATCTATTATCATTACCATCTACTATCATTATCATCTACTATCATTACCATCTGAATGCATCAGGAGGGCCAGTGTGTGTGGGGGTGTGTGTGTGTGTGTGTGTGTGTTGGGGGGGTATATGTTTTCGGGCAATTGTCTTCATCATATGCTTCCTCCTAGTGTGCGTCATTGTTATGTCTTCAGACAGTTTGAGGAGATGTCTCATGGGGAGGTGTCTCATGGGGAGGTGTCTCATGAGGAGGTGTCTCATGAGGAGGTATTTCGTGAGGAGGTGTCTCACGAGGAGGTGTCTCATGAGGAGGTGTCTCACGAGGAGATGTCTCACGAGGAGGTGTCTCATGAGGAGGTATGAGGAGGTGTCTCATGAGGAGTAGAGAGGGGAGAGAGAGATGAGAGAAGGAGAGAGAAGAGAGAAGAGAGAGAGAGAGAAGAGGAGAGAGAGAGCCAGAGAGAGAGAGAGGGAGAAAGAGAGAGAGAGAGCCATATTGTGCGAGTGTGTGTGGTGAGGGCTTTGTGGACTTTTTTTTCCGTCACTCTATTGATCACACTAGAGCCCTCATGAACAGCGAACAAAAGAGTGTTTATCTTGAAGTAACCTTCAAGACAGAGAGACAGCGAGAGAGAGAGAAAGAGAGGGGGGGAGAGAGAGAGAGAGAGAGAGAGAGAGAGAGAGAGAGAGAGAGAGAGAGAGAGAGAGAGTTATACCGACATCCTCCATGTTATTCAAGCAGATATACAAAGTGTCACCTGATGTAAGTCGTGTGACGGCTGTACTGGTTATTATGTCATGCTGTTACCCCACGAGATTATGGACTTACAGAAATCATTTCTCATGTGGGTTTAGAGTTCCTCTGGGGTAGGGCTCTCTCTCTCTCTCTCTCTCTATCCATCTGTATGTATGTCTCTCCCTGTCTCTTTCTGTGTCTCTGTCTCACTCTCTCTCTCTCTCCCTCTCTTTATATGTCTGTCTCTCTTTCTCGATAGCTCTGTCTCTGTATCTCTTGCTCCCTCTCTCTCTCTCTCTGTATGTCTCTCTCTCTCGCTCTCTCTCTCTGTCTCACTCTCTTCTCTCTGTCTTTCTGTCTATCTCTCATTCACTCTCTGTCTGTTTCTCGCCCTCTTTGTCTCTCTCTCTGTCTCAATTTTTGTTCATATATTTTCCCCCATAATATATGATAATATAGTTCTCATAATATAGTTGTATGATTTCAGTATGTGAAGGGGCATTTTTAAAACTTGTTTTTGATGTATGTTTCTTTTAAAATATAGTTAAAAATTATAAAATTATATTTTAACTCAGCTGGTAAGTTCAGCCATGGGAGCTGAGATGGTGGTGTTTTGTGTCTGTTGAAGTTGTCCTCTCTCTCTCTCTCTCTCTCTCTCTCTCTCTCTCTCTCTCTCTCTCTCTCTCTCTCTCTCTCTCTCTCTATTTCTCTCTGTCTCTCTTTCTTCTCTCTCTCTCCCTCCCCTCCTTCTCTCCCTCCCTCTCTCTCTCCCTCCCTCTCTCTCTGTTTTTGACAGGCCACCTCTTACTATAGAAAGAAAAAAACAACAGGCCAGGTTTTGTTCAGACGTTCAGGAGATATCTCCTCATGAGATATCTCCTCATGAGACACCTCCTCATGAGACACCTCCTCATGAGACACCTCTTCATGAGATACCTCCTCATGAGACACCTCCTCACGAGACACCTCCTCATGAAATACCTCCTCATGAGACACCTCCTCATGAGACACCTCCTCATGAGACATCTCCTTGTGAGACACCTCCTCACGAGACACCTCCTCATGAGATACCTCCTCATGAGACACCTCCCCATGAGATACCTCCTCATGAGACACCTCCTCATGAGACACCTCCTCATGAGACACCTCCTCATGAGACATCTCCTCGTGAGACACCTCCTCATGAGACACCTCCTCGTGAGACACCTCCTCACGAAATACCTCCTCATGAGACACCTCCTCGTGAGACATCTCCTTGTGAGACACCTCCTCATGAGACATCTCCTTGTGAGACACCTCCTCACGAGACACCTCCCCATGAGATACCTCCTCATGAGACACCTCCTCGTGAGACATCCCTGAGAGATAGAGAGAGGAGGGAGGGAGATAGAGAGAGAGAGAGACAGAGAGAAAGAGAGAGAGAGAGAGAGAGAGAGAGAGAGAGAGAGAGAGAGAGAGAGAGAGAGAGAGCCATATTGTGCGAGTGTGTGTGGTGAGGGCTTTGTGGACTTTTTTTTCCGTCACTCTATTGATCACACTAGAGCCCTCATGAACAGCGAACAAAAGAGTGTTTATCTTGAAGTAACCTTCAAGACAGAGAGACAGCGAGAGAGAGAGAAAGAGAGGGGGAGAGAGAGAGAGAGAGAGAGAGAGAGAGAGGGAGAGAGAGAGAGAGAGAGAGAGTTATACCGACATCCTCCATGTTATTCAAGCAGATATACAAAGTGTCACCTGATGTAAGTCGTGTGACGGCTGTACTGGTTATTATGTCATGCTGTTACCCCACGAGATTATGGACTTACAGAAATCATTTCTCATGTGGGTTTAGAGTTCCTCTGGGGTAGGGCTCTCTCTCTCTCTCTCTCTCTATCTCTCTCTCTCTCCCTGTCCTCTTGTCTCTGTCTCTCTCTCTCTCTCTCCTCTCTTTGTTGTCTGTCTCTCTCTCTCTCTCTGTCTCTGTATCTCTTGCTCTCTCTCTCTCTCTCTCTCTGTGTCTCTCTCTCTCTCTCTCTCTGTCTCACTCTCTTCTCTCTGTCTTTCTGTCTATCTCTCATTCACTCTCTGTCTGTTTCTCGCCCTCTTTGTCTCTCTCTCTGTCTCAATTTTTGTTCATATATTTTCCCCCATAATATATGATAATATAGTTCTCATAATATAGTTGTATGATTTCAGTATGTGAAGGGGCATTTTTAAAACTTGTTTTTGATGTATGTTTCTTTTAAAATATAGTTAAAAATTATAAAATTATATTTTAACTCAGCTGGTAAGTTCAGCCATGGGAGCTGGGGGAGATGGTGGTGTTTGTGGTGTGTGTGTGTGTGTGTGTGTGTGTGTGTGTGTGTGTGTGTGTGTGTGTGTGTGTGTGTTTGTGTGTGTGTGTGTGTGTGAAGTCACTACCCCTCCACCCCCCACTCCCACCCTCAGGCAGGTCAGGGTGCTTTACTCCATTGGGAGCTCCTCCACTCCCTAAGCCTTGCTTGTCAGGTGATTCTCACAAGACCCCACGTCCTAATCCCCCCCCCTGCTCTACTAATAGGCCTCCCTGACATCCGCGGTCGTCCAAATGAGTGTGAAACCGAGTGGAACTCTGTGTACTTATGCTTTCTAGTCTTTCTCTCTGCAAATTGTCAAGGCACACAACAGAAGGAGCGTTTCCAACGAAAGATTCCACACCACCCGCCCGGGACTAATTAAATTTTTCCTGTTATTGCAGGAAAACGATTTGTGTTGCCACTGATTAGGGCAAGAATAAGCGAAAACAAACCATGAAGGCTCTTCATCTCCTCTGCCTGCTGTGCGTGGCGGTGGCGTGGCTGTGGCCGGCGGCCGTGGACGCCCAGTTCCCCAGGGTCTGCTGCACCGTGGAGGGCATCGTGTCCAAGCAGTGCTGCCCCGCCCTGGGCGCCGACCCGGCCAATGTGTGCGGCTCTCTGTTGGGCCGGGGTGTCTGCGGCGCTGTCCGGGTGGACACCAAGCCCTGGGGGGGACCCTACCGCCTGAGGAATGTGGACGACCGCGAGAGGTGGCCCACAAAGTTCTTCAATCAGACCTGCAGGTGCACAGGTGAGTTTTTACGAGTTTCCCCTTCACCCCAATGCTATGACAACCATACTTATTACTACAGCTGTGATTCCTTAACACATCTCCATCCATCCATCCATCCTTCTCCAGGTAACTTTGGGGGCTTCGACTGCGGCCAGTGCAAGTTTGGCTGGACGGGGCCGAACTGCGACCAGCGGAAGGCTCAGGTGGTGCGGAGGGACATCCACTCGCTGGCGCCAGAGGAGCTCCAGGACTTCCTGGACGTGCTGGACCTGGCCAAGACCACCACTCAACCGGACTACGTCATCGCCACGCAGCACTGGCTGGGCCTGCTGGGGCCCAACGGAACAGAGCCCCAGTTCACCAACATCTCCATTTACGACTTCTTCGTCTGGCAGCACTACTATTCCGTCCGAGACACACTCCTCGGTAAGATTTGGAATTGATTACCGCAATTTTTTTTGGAAAATAAATAAAATGTTTGGATAATAATGATGATGAATAGGTAAGGAATAATGTACAGCAAGCTGGTCCTTGTTGCGAATTAAACCATGACAGGTTCATGGTTTAATCATGCTTATTACACGGCTATTATTATCAATAATTAGATACAAATTATAACAAAATGTATTATTTTATTGATTTAATATTATATTACTTATATATGAGTTATATGACAAATTATATTTAAAGGTGCTATTTGTAAGAATGACACCAAGTGTTTAGAATGGGTACTGCAGTCCAAATTCACACTGCGGGAGAGAGCTGTCTCCACCCACCTCCTCCTCCCCAGACTCAAACGCTCACGTGGGTTGCCAGGTTGAGGCCACTGAACGAACACGGTCTTGAAATCCTTCTGGGCTCTAAGCTGTCTCCATCATTCGAATGGAACTTCAAGGTTTAACCGGCTTATTTAGCACGGCTTAGGTCGAGTAGAATAGTAAAATCTCAGCTGATCGAATTTGCTTCTTTCATGGCTGCAGCACATTGTCTTTGTGTGCCAGTTATTTTCATATCTGGGGTGTCAATGGGCAGTGGGCGGAGTCAACTCTGAGAATATTGAATCACCAGACCAAAACAAAAAAAAGACATTCCAACATGCTGTCCGTAGCATTGGTGTCGAAGAGGCCAATATTTCAAATGGGCATGTTTCCTTAATCTCTGATGACATATCATGGTAGTTTTAGGATTTTGTACAGTAAATGTGTTACATATAGCACCTTTAACAATATACAAAATATGTGATTTTTAACCAGTTTTTATTGAGTGAAAGCTGTGATGCAGGTGTACTGGAGACCTACATCCTCATATATCCCTTCTTTTTGTTGCAACATTAACATTAAATTCCTGGTAATTTAATTACATCTGCATTATAATGATAATAATCCATTATAGTTACTAATTATAGTATGCTATCTTGTGAACTAGGTCATCGTCTTAGCACCTCCTCGTGAGACATCTCCTTGTGAGACACCTCCTCATGAGACATCTCCTTGTGAGACACCTCCTCACGAGACACCTCCCCATGAGATACCTCCTCATGAGACACCTCCTCATGAGACACCTCCCCATGAGACACCTCCCCATGAGACATCTCCTCAAACTGTCTGAAGACATAACAATGACGCACACTAGGAGGAAGCATATGATGAAGACAATTGCCCGAAAACATATACCCCCCCAACACACACACACACACACACACACCCACACACACTGGCCCTCCTGATGCATTCCAGTGGCCTTGCATGTGATCGTTGGTGATGGTGGTGATGATGATGATGATGATGATGATGATGATGATGATGATGAAGATGAAGATGAGGATGAGTGTGGTGGTGGTGGTGGTGAGGCAATTATTTTGTGAGCAAGAGTTTAGTTTAAAAAAATGCTATATCTATATTGCCTGCGTTAGGGTTTGTGTTCCTCTAATGTCGATTCACTCTGTATTTTCAGACTTGAGAAATACTGTATTATATTATATATATTTTTTTATGCTCAACAATATTTATATGGCTTTATCCAAAGCGACTTAAAATAAGTACATTTCATTTGTTGGAAGAGACTATATTGCTGTGGTAGGCTACATAAAGATAAGAATAGAACAGGTTTCAAGCATTCACAATTGCAAGGTTAATAGAATGAGTTCAATTATCTAGGTTGCCTGCATAATAGCTGGGATACGAGCAGACGTACCATTCTGAGTGCAGTACCAACATCTCAGAACATACAATATGCTAAACAATGCCAAGTACTATTAATAATGCCAAGACGTACAAACAAGCAAGTTAGTGGTAGGGTTAGGAGAAGGAAGGGGGGGGGGTTATGCAGAGTCCAAGTGAACTCTGAACAGGTGGGTCCTGAGTCTTTTCTGTGATGAAGATCCAGCAACACACCCCAGCGAGAGGCAGCATGATATTTAGAATATGAACACTCTCTCTCTCTCTCTCTCTCTCTCTCATATAGGTCAATTCAGTTCAATTTAAAGAGCTTTATTGGCATGGGAAATGTACACTTACATTGCCAAAGCAAGTGGTAAATAAAAACAAAAACAAAACTAATCTAATTTAAAACAACCAAAAAATTGTTTTTTATGGAGGTTAACACACTCTCTCTCTCTCTCTCTCTCTCACCTGCGGGACAAGAGGGCGGGGGTGCCCCCCTCCCCCCGGCTGGAGCCGAACACAACGAACGCTTTCAAAGAAAATATGATTTTGTCAATAACAGGACTGGAATGGAAATTGCGTTCTGCATTTGTGCGAAATATAAGAGCAGCGGGATTGTCAAATGTTATTGGTGTGTTTATTATTGTGTTTTATGGTTTAATTCATTGTGTTTTGACTGTGGAAACAAGAAACAAGACTTCAACACGGGGGTTTGTTCAAATGAATGCTGAGATCCTTCTCAAAGGCCCAACTCGTGTTAGATATGTGTGTGTGTCTGTGTGTGTGTGTGTGTGTGTGTGTGTGTGTGTGTGTGTGTGTGTGTGTGAGAGAGTTGTGTGTGTGTTGTGTCTGGTGTCATGTGCGAGTGAATGTGTGTGTGTGTGTGTGTGTGTGTGTGTGTGAGAGAGAAGTTAGTGTGTGGTTTTGTCTCATAAGACTTGTGAAAGTGTGTGTGTGTGTGTGTGTGTGTGTGTGTGTAACTCGTGAGCGTTTTCTCTGTGTAATGTACAAACATTTCTTAATTTTCATATTTTTCTTTTTTATATATTATAAAATCCAAGGTCATAGAGGATACATCAAAATAAAGATCTGCAGAGGAATAAGCAATTTGTAAAACCGACATTGCTGTTCATGTTGTGGCCAAACTACCTAGAACAATAACTAACTTATAGTTAATTATAGTTAACTTAATTTAGTTTGCTCAGCAAATTAATGTTATCACAACAATTTGGATAGAGTTGGATGGAAAAAATTAATATATAATGAATACATAAAAATAATAGAATATAAATAATGTAACATAATAGATAAAATAATATAGGTAACTGTTGCAACAAATTAATGTGAATTAGAAAAAAGTGTATAGATAAATTAAATACAGGACTACAGCTAGCAGTAATTGTATTGCTCTCATTCTTGGAAGTCACCAGTCTGCTCACAGACACGGTCACAAGGTTCCATTAATAGAGGAAACCGACGCAGAAGAGAGAGGAAGATATCTGTGATCGACCCCAAGATACACACACACACACACACACACACACACACACACACAAACACACACACACACACACACAGCTCATCAGGACACAAGGCTGTTTCAGTCTGAATGGTGCAATGTGATTGTGTGACTTCACAGAGAAACAACAGATGCCTCCAGCTCTTATAGGTTCAGGGTTAGCCCACAACACTGATTCAAGCCTTATGAAATTGTTCTTCTTCTTTTTTAAATTATAGTTGTTGTAAATGCTATTTCAGAAATAGAATTTAAATTCGAATCTCAAATACAACTCGAATTAAATTGAGAATTGTAATTGTAATTAGAAACATTAGAATTTTTGTTTGAATTTCTGCTTGCATTCAACGATATTATTATGTTGAATTGTTTTATGGTTATTATAATTGCGTAATACATGTTGTGGTTTTTTTTATTGAGTGACCCAAAAACGTACTAGGCTAGAGCAAATGATCAAACATCTAAATAAATCTCCAACTTATACTCTTGTCTTTGACAAATAAGGATGCGTATAGCATAGATAAAGATCAAATTACACTAAGCATGCCTGGTATGTAATCATACAAATAAAACATATAAACACACAACGTATTTTTCAGATTGTTGCCATACAGGAAAGTCCATTTCAAATGTAGACCTGCCTGAGTGCAGTTGTGGAAATGACCACATGATGGCGATAAAGAGCTGCCAGATTAAAAGCCAACACTTCACAGTCCAATTATGGCACTGAATTTGAACCGAACAATCTTAAACTTGCATATGCTTTTACAATATTTAATTCAATAAATGAATATATATGAAAGACAAAGAGAACAATTTCATAGAGCAACAATTAAATCTCTAAAAACATGAAATCTTTAGTTTATTATATTTACAATGGAGGCCTTTTCCTTGTCATCTCCCTGAGTATATTTAGAGAATAGGCCTATTTGTGATATAGATATAAATGCTACACCTGGACGCACAGGTGGGCCACCTTCAAATAGGATTTTTTTAGGAGACGTCACTAAACTGTCATTTTTTAACCTCATATTTAAAATTGTTGCCGATTCGCCGATTTAAACACATTCCGATTCGCAATTAGTAGCCTATAGCACGTCCTCTCTGTGATTGAATCATATTAACATATAGTCATATAGATGATAAATGCACGGATTTGATTTGCTGTGGAACAATTAGGGTCAGGCTGATGTGTTTTTTTTAGCGACACGTTGGAGGACGGTCCCTTAGCGTTCTTCTTATTAAGGCGGGTTCACACGTCGGCGTCGGATCTACACGTGTACCAAGGCGTAGATTCGACGCAGAAGTATAAGTCGGCCTTCAGCCCTTTGTCTTAATTATGGGGACATGTCTATACCTTACACAACGCATTCGCTCAGCGGCTATTTTAAGGGGAAATGTGTGTGTGTGTGTGTGTGTGTGTGTGCGCGCGTGTGTGTGCGCGCGTGTGCGTGTACGTGCGTACGTGCGTGTGTGTGCTAGTTTGATGTCCGATGAGTGATGAGGTAACTGATTGCGTTGATAATCTTTGGTTTGTTTTCCTTGCCGTCCAATCAGACTAAAGCAAAACAGATAATACCATTAACAATACACAGAAGACATTTAAAGTGTGATAACTGTTTAGAGAGAGAGAGAGGGAGAGAGAGCGAGAGCACGAGAGAGAGAAAGAGATTGTTTTTTTTCTTTTGACAGTACATATAGCCCAATATGAATGTGTCGCTTAAAAACTTCATCAAATGATCTAAAAAGTTTGTCAAGCAGATAAAACAGAGCTATCAGTCTGGGACACTCAAGGAAACAGTGGAAGACGGTTTCCCTCTGTGTGCAGTAGGGACATTTGTGATCAACATTTGGGTTTAAAATAGAAATAAAAGCATTGACAGCCACGATTCCATGTAAAACCCTCCACTGCAGATCACCAGCTTTTTTTTTTGTAAAACGCTCGCCACTCTGGCTTCACAACATCTGGTAGACCAAGATGGGCCCTCCAGGGAGTGTCACCTCTCCTGTTGAGCTTCTCTTTGTTCAGAACTTTTACCAACATCTTGTATACAACCTTGCCATTTGTTTCATGTAAAACCACAGCGGAAGCATTCCCTAAAAGAGGGCCTGTAAAGTCTTTAAAATCAGGCAACAGGCTCAGTGGGGGGAAAGGATCTCCATCCTGAGGACGTAGGGACCCATTGCAGTACTTTTTTGTCATTTGGCGTTCTTTTCCACTGAGGGCCTGCCTCCACCTCTCCAGCATCAGGCCAACAACCCTGGTGGACCTCACCTCCAGGCGAGAGGCCAGTGCAGCAGTGTCATCTAAGTCCGCCCCTGTGATATTCACAATATGTCCCATTGTAACAATCTTTGATCTGCAGAGCTGCCTGGAGAGTGAAGGCCCCGCCCCACAGGCAACATCCAAACGAGCTCCAAAAATCACAGGCTCCTTTAAAAACCAATGCAGAGAGTCCGCGCCACCCACTCTCCCTCTCTTAAAAAAGTTCCACGTTTTAAAAAGCCCCCGGTAAAAAACTTGTAATCCATTGAGACAAGTACTGCTAAAATCCATTAAAAACAAGGAATTGTCCCAGTCCACCAAACTGGTGCAGAATTGCACCAGCTATCAGCCTCCACACCAAGTCTTTAGGTCCATAGAGAAGCCTCTGGATGACCTGGAGGCGGAAAGTTGCTCCCCTGCTGTTCAGATGAATGAGTCCCTGACCTCCTTCCTCTTTGGGCAGGTACAGTACACTCTGGGGAATCCAGTGCAGTTTGTCCCAGAAAAAGTCCACTATAAGGGCCTGCAGTTTGGCCAGAAGGTTCATTGGGGGTCAAGACACATCAGACGATGCCACAGGGTAGAGGACACCAGATTATTAACAACAAGTACACGCCCCCTGTACGACATGTTTGATAGGATCCACTTCCATTTTTTAAAACGACCTTCCGCTTTTTCTAAAAGATTTTCCCAGTTCTTTAGTTTAAAAGACTCCTCCCCTAAAAACACTCCTAGATACTTAAACCCTCCCTTCTTCCATGTCAGCCCCCCTGGTAAAATTTGTTAATTACTGAGCCCATCCCCGACCATAACTGCTTCGCTCTTCCCCCAATTAACTTTAGCAGAAGAGATTGCGGCAAAATTATCCACATTTGCGGCCAGAATATCAATGTCTCTCTGCTGATTTACCATGATGACCACATCATCGGCATAGGCTGACAATTTAAAAGGGATGCTAACAGAGAGTTCAGCTCTGAGAGAGACAGAGAGGGCGGGGAGACAGAGAGACTGAGAAAGGAAGAGGGAAAAAGAGAAGGAGAAGGAGAGAGGGAGGAAGAGAGGGGAGAGAGAGAAGAAAGAGAGAGAAGGAGAGAGAGAGAGAGAGGAGGAGAGAGGAGAGAAGAGAGAGAGAGAGAGAGAGAGGAGAGAAGAGAAGGAAGGAGAGAAGAGGAGAGATTAAGAGGGAGGAGAGAGGGAGGAGAACGGACAGCTCCGTCACACACTTAAAGCACAAG
>PIJE02000014.1:535939-548410 GCA_002895965.2 Coryphaenoides rupestris
TGCTCAGCACCTCCTACAAGGTTAAGACAGAAAGAGAGACAGACAGAGAGAGAGAGAGAGAGAGAGAGAGAGAGAGAGAGAGAGAGAGAGAGAGAGAGAGAGAGAGGGGAGAGAGAGACACAAAGAGAGACAGAGAGAGAGAGAGAGATAAGCAGGTATAGCAGTATCTGGACACAGTATTGTGCGGGGGCAGCATTGCTGTGTTTGGTGGCCTCTCATTCACAGAACTGATTGGGTCTAATTCCCGCGCCTCCGACGGGATGCTCCCCCAAACGCGGCATGAAATAGTCTAGAATTGCCCCTCTTTGTACTTTAACTGTCGCCATTTAAAGTCTCAAGCATGCCCAGCAATGAGTGACAGTGTATATCTCTCTATATATACACACACACACAGGACCGGATGGTATGCATGTGTATAAAATGGGCAATCCCTGTATATGGATCTTAATCCCCTTTAAGACTCCTATATGCATGTGGAAACCTATATCTAGAGGGGGGGGGAGGGTGGGGTGGGGGGTATCTCTCTCTAAGGTTGAATCTGGTGTAACACACACACACACACACACACACACACACTTCTCCCGCAAAAAAAACGTATCACATTATTCAGTGGAAAATAAGATTAATAGTTGTGCTGTGAAAGTGGCTGGAGGTGCGTTATGGAGGGAGATCCTGGAGGAGATAAAGTCATTACACTATAAAGCCCATTTGCGGGACGCACGGCATGAAGTGCGCTTAATCGCCGTTTAAGGTCAACACGCGTTTAAATCGAGAGAGATGCTATCCTCTGAGAGTTCTCTGCAGAGACCCGCATGCAAATGTTCATTACATGCAATTAAAACAGGCCCGTCCTAATGACTAATCAGCCCCTTGTAACATTAGAGATGGGAATTAGAAGAAGTACTAGGAGTAGGATGATGACGATGAAGATGATGACGATGACCCCGGGCGTGGCGTCATCCGCTCATATGCATATATTAGTATTAGATTTTGTTTCGTTCACGTCTTTAAAGTCACGGAAACAAAAAATAGTATGCGCTACAATACCCAACAATACTCCAAACAACGAAGAAGAGACATCTTGGCCGGGGACAATAGTCTGCTGAATATAACAACTTCACGGGATACATATTTGTGTTTTCCCCAAAAACAAAACTATAGTGTTTATTTCCCGCTATGCCTCAATGAGAAATATTGGCTCCAGCGGTTCCCCCTCCGCAGTGATTCCCGCCCACCTCTCTGGCATCTCCGGCAATTTACATTTGAGCATAATAATAATAATGCCAGGCATTAGACGGGGCGCAAGGCAGCCCTGATAACTTACAAAGTGCTCCAGGGGTAAACCTCGTAAGAGAGAGAGAGAGAGAGAGAGAGAGGGGTTGGAGTTATTTACAGCACAAATCCTTCAAAAACATTCATGTCTGGAGGATGAGATTGTTAGGTTTTCTGCAGTCGACGCCGTGCTGCGCACAAAGCGCGCAACAATGCACCACCGTGGAGCGTGTTCAGCCGCACGTCACCAAATGACATTCAGTCTAATTGACTGGTCTCGAACACGCGGTGAGTATGGCGTACGTACTGTGATGGACATAGGCCTCCGCGAGCAAAGGCAATACTTACACTTCACACAATGTTGTGTAGGCATGCTGCACTAGACACAAGGTTATAGGCAACACCAATACAATGTTATATATGACAACTCACAAAAGAAATTGTTATAAACTGTGTATTGAACTGTTTTAGAATGTATGTTTCGAAGAATACTGCAGGAGTGCACGGGGGAATAAGCATTCCACTATGGCATTAGTACGGTTACATATGGCAATATAGGAATCTTGAATCTCGAATCTCGAATCTTGAATCATATATAAAACACTAAACACCATGTTATACAGTCAACACAATGTTATACAACACTAAACGCATTGTTATATACAACAACACACGAATCACAATGTCATATACAATACTAATCGCAATGTTATATACAACACTAAACACCATGTTATATACAGTTCTAAACACAATGTTATATACAACACTAAACACCATGTTATATACAGTTCTAAACACAATGTTATATACAACACTAAACACCATCTTATACAGTCAACACAGTGTTATATAACACCAAATGTAATGGTATATGTCCATTTCATTATGTCATCACCCAACAAAAAGCAAAACAAAACAAAAAGGCTATGCATACAAACACCAAATGAAATCATATAATATGCACAACACCAAAATGCACTATAATATTATATTATATACAACAAAAAGTACCACCAAAGAAAAGAGCAACTATGTTTTGCAGTGAAATGCAATTTAATTATCAATGAAAAGCAGCGCTTAAGTCGCGTGGCCTCTCATCCCCTCCGCTCGGAGATAGGGACCGCCACCATAACAAGAAAAATGGCGGCGAATGCAAAAAGACGTAGAAGAAGAAGAAGGAAAAAGGAAAAAGCCCTTACAAAGGCCATTAAAAGCAATGGAATTCTCCCCTGTTATCGGACCCCGCTTCCTGTACTGTTGTTCCATTTGAAATGCATTTAATTGCAAATAGAAAGGCGACAATGTGAGCCGCCCGAACCTTTTCTCATCTGCTCAGAGTGAGCGCATGCAAATCCAAGCGGGCGCACAATGAGGGAAGGGGAATCGTGGTCTGAATAGCCGTTCTCGCTCTCTCTCTCTCTGTCTCTGTCTCTGTCTCTCTCTCCTCTCTCTCCTCTCTCTCTCTCTCTCTCTCTCTCTCTCTCTATTCCTTTCATTTGCAGGCCAGTCCAATGCCATCTCGCCTGTCTGAGGAGGCGGTGGTGTTGGTGGAGGGGGTGGTGACAGTGGTGCTGGTGGTGGAGGGGGGGATGGTGGTGATGGAGGTGGTGGTGGTGGAGGTGGTGGTAGTGGTGGAGGTGGTGGTAGGGGCAGTGGTGGTGGAGGTGGTGGTGTTGTTGGTGGTGGAGGTGGGGACCAGGGTGGTGGAGGTGGTGGTGGTGGAGGTGGCGGTGGTGCTGCTGCTGGTGGTGCTAGTGGTAGTAGTTGTGGAGGAGGTGGTGGCGGCGGTGGTGCTGGTGGTGGTGGTGAATGTGGAGATGGAGGTGGTGGTGGTGGTGGTGGAGGAAGAGACGGAGGTGGAGATGGACGTGGTGGTGAGCTGATGGTGGTGGGTGGTGGTGGTGGCTATACTACACTATACTATACTATACTATACTATAGTATATGGGCAGCAGTAGCTCAGGAGGTAAGAGTGGTTGTCTGACAACTGGAAGGTTGCTGGTTCGATCCCCGGGCTCCACCTAGCTAAGTGTTGAGGTGTCCCTGAGCAAGACACCACCTAACCCTAACTGTTCCTGACGTGTTGGTTGTTACCTTGCATGGTCGACACCGCCGTCGGTGTATGAATGGGTGAATGTGAGGCAATACATAAGTGTAAAGTGATTTGTATAAAAGTGATATATAAAGGCAATTCATTTACCATTTATACTATACTCCACTATTCTGTACTATACACATTACTCCATTAACAATGTTCTTCTCTGTGACAGAACCTGTGTTGCCCCATGTGGTTGGACTCTGGTGGAGGTTGGCTCTCTCACTCCCCTCTCATCCCTCTCTACATCTCTCCCCTCTCTCTCTTCATCTCTGTCTCTCCCTCTCTCTTCTCTCTCTCTTCCCCTCTCCCTCTCTCCCTCCCTGTCCCTCGATCTCTCTGAGATGACAACAACCCGCCCCCCCCCCCCATCGAGACAACAGATATGCTGACAGCCCTCGTGGGGCGCGGGAGGAAGAGGAAGTTGGGAGGAAAGAAGTGCAACCCTTCAAAACTCTCCCCCTTCACCCCCCCCCCCCCCCCCCCCCCATGTGGTTAGGAATTCTATTTTTTCCCCCTCAACAAAGATTTATACATATTTATACAAGCCCAAATATACTGATAGGAACGTACTGAAAAAAAAAAATCGTAGAATTGCAGAGAGTAGTAAACTATATGCTCGAAAGTAATAGACTTATGGTGCAAATCACACCATTTTATCTTTAATTTTGCTTGTACCCTCCCTCCCTCCCTCCCCCTCCCCCCCCTCCCTCCTCCTCCCCCTCCCTCCCCCCCCCCCCCCCCCTCCCTCCACCCCCCTCCTCTTCTCCTCCTCTGGCTTAAAGGCTGCATCAGAGATATGTATTTAAGCATATTCAGAACACGGGGCGTGAAATTAAATGTGTGGCAGAGTGAGAAAAATATACAGACGCCGGAGATGCCTTAAAAATAGTCATTTATGCAGATGGAGAGGAGTGAAATCATTTGCAATGGGATGACCCTCTCTCCAAGCATTTCCCCCCTCAGTGTTCTTGCCTAATCTCTGACTGTATCTCCCGTTTTCATTGAACTCGCCAGTTTGCTGCTAAGCAGCCTTGTAGATAAGGCAGAGTGCTGAAAGGAGCCCACAGAAGCAGCGCACTGGGCTCGTTTCTATTGCACTTTCACCTCAGGCAATGGGCAGAATTTAACGGATTCCTTCCAACATATGTTTTTGCCAGATAAGTAAACAGTGTGTGTCGGAAATGAAAAAAAAAAGCATTTGCAATTTAATGACATTACAGCTCCCAGCTTAGCCTGGTGAGCCGCGAGGCTCGGCGCGGAGAAAGGGAGCAGCGGAAGAATAGCACGGGGTGTCATCACTGTGGGTTCTCTCTCTCTCTCTCTCTCTCTCTCTCTCTCTCTCTCTCCTTGCAAGAAGCAGCACTGAATTCTTCTTATTCTTTTCAGACGCCCCCCCCCCCTACCGCCCGCCATTGCCTTCTCTGTCCCTTCCCTTTCCCTCTATTTTCTTCTTCTTCTTCTTCCTCTTCTCTCCCATAGTTCTCCCGCCTTTTGTCAGGGTGAAATTATCTATTATTTTATTCTGAACAAACTCCG
Source organism: Coryphaenoides rupestris (assembly GCA_002895965.2). Taxonomy (NCBI): domain Eukaryota; kingdom Metazoa; phylum Chordata; class Actinopteri; order Gadiformes; family Macrouridae; genus Coryphaenoides; species Coryphaenoides rupestris. Next base: position 540,849 of record PIJE02000014.1, read on the forward strand.
TCGTCTGTCACCGCCGTTCCTCCTTCTCCTCCTCCTCCTCCTCCATCCTCCAGCTCCTTCCCTCTGAAAATATCTGATTGTCAACGGCATACAAAAAAATTGATCCAGCCTGGGCTATGACTGTGGCCCCCCCCCCCCCCCCCCCCCCCCCCATCCCCTTCTCTCTCTCTGTCTCTGTCTCTCTCTATCTCCATAATTTCCTTTTTTCTATCCATCCCTCTCTCTTCTCTCTTCTCTCCTGCACCTCTCCCTATTCATCTCTCTCCCTATTCGTCTCTTTCCTGAGGATATTTTATTTTTCTCGCTTTATCAAAGTGAAAAAGACGTTTGGCAGAATAATAAAAAAAGACCCCCCTCCCTCCTCCTAGACCCTCCCCCCTCCCAGTGTACATCCATTTGTGTGTTTCAGTATGTCTCAGTGTGTGTATGTGTGTGTGTGTGTGCGGCACTCATGCAGTCTTTGTCGGTACATGGGGACACTGCAGTCACGTCAGTTAGGCAGCCTAACCTCAGAGTCATTTCATCGTTGTTGGCGGTGGAGGAGGTGGTGGTGGTGGTGGAGGTGGTGGTGGAGGCGGTGGTGGAGGCGGTGATGGTGGCGGTGGTGTTGGCGGTGGTGTTGGTGGTGGTGGTGGTGGTGGAGGCGGTGATGGTGGTAAAGGATCCAAGCGTATGATTTGCCCCCTTCTCTCCTGGCTGGCGGGCGGGCAGACAGCTGTCTTATTATAGAAGGCTAATTGTGCAGGAAAGAAGATTAGCGGAGTGGTATGATGTAGTCCTTGACCATGTGCTAATGTGATGACAAGTTTGGGGGGCGCCCCCCTCTCTCTCGCTCTCTCTCTCGCTCTCTCTCTCTGAGCGAGAGACATGTCGCACGCCCAGGCACATTTGGCAGCGAGTGGCTGTAATCTCCCCCCGCCCCCCCCCCCCCCTACCAAACCCCACCACCACCACCACCACCACCAACCTTCTCCGTTGGTGTAAGTCCCACACCACCACCACCATCACCACCACTGGCTTGCTTGCTCGCTGGAGTACGGATCAATCGTCCTGCTCATTATTTCCGACAAGAAAGCGGCCCTCTATGTGGAGACGACATTCCCCCGGTGTTGATCTCTCATTAACCCGCGCTATGTAAATGCACCACCGGTCCCGGTGTAAGGGATACAACACCCTGGGGGGGCTGCTGGCTGGCTGGCTGGCTGGCTGGCTTGCACACACACACACACACACGCATGTTGAGGAGGAGGAGGAGGAGGAGGGGGAGATTTGGGTCAGTCGCCAGAACTTGAATTTCAAGTTCTGCTTACAGCACCCCCCACCCACCCACCCACCCCAGCCATCCCAGCTCTGAAGGCTGTGTGCATGCGTGTTTAATGTGTGTGTGTGTTGTGTGCTATGTCTGTCTGTGTGTGTGTGTGTGTGTTTTGGTGATGTTATGTTTTAAACGTCTGCCCCGGAGCACTCCACCGCCACCACATTTGTTTGTTCCGCAGACGCACACAAAGCCCGCTGACGTGACGGTGTCTCTGCTTCCAAGTGTTTGTGTTAGTCCGCTGCTGTAGTCCCTCCTGGCTGTACACCAGCCGCACACACACGCACAGGCCTGTGTGTGTGTGTGTGTGTGTGTGTGTGTGTGTGTGTGTGTGTGTGTGTGTGTGTGTGTGTGTGTGTGTGCTCCTAAATGCACCTTGTCTCCTCCACCACCTTCCAACAAACCTTTGGTTAGGGTAGGGGCAACAGAGAGAGTGAGGGAGAGATAGAAAGAGAGGGGGGGGAGAGATAGAGAGAGAGAGAGAGAAGGTGACAGAGAGACAGAGAGACAGAGAGAGACAGAGAGAAAGAGAGACAGACAGACAGACAGAGAAAGACAGAGAGAAGGTGACAGAGAGACAGAGAGAGAGAGAGAGAGAGAAGGAGAGAGACAGAGAGACAGAGAGAGACAGAGAGAGAGAGAGAGAGAGAGAGACAGAGACAGAGAGAGAGAGAGAGAGAGAGAGAGAGAGAGAGAGACAGAGAGACAGACAGAGACAGACAGAGAAAGACAGAGCGAAGGTGACAGAGAGACAGAGAGAGAGAGAGAGAGATTCAGAGAGAAAGACAAAGACAGAGAGACAGAGAGAAAGAAAGACATTGAGAAGGTGAAAGAGAGACAAAGAGGCAGAGTGACAGAAACACGGCCATCTGAAATGTTTGATTTCATAATCAGGAAGGACAAACCAAGTCCTTCGTACAGCGTGTAGTGCAGTTGTGTGATCGATGAAATATTATGACGAGGGTACAACTCCTGAACTGGGGTTCAACAAACAGACGTAGCTGACGCTCCTCACGCTGAACACTCACTGAAATCTCTCTCAAATGGAGTCAAAGCCGTCACAATGCATTGTGCATCAAATTAAGAAGGAACTTCTTGTTTACTTGCAAACATGCAACAATGCACGTCGCTGTAACAACCTGTGTTGACTGACAAGATGCTGAGGTGATGTACGCTGTGTGTGTGTGTGTGTGTGTGTGTGTGTGTGTGTGTGTGTGTGTGTGTGTGTGTGTGTGTGTGTGTGTGTGTGTGTGTGTATGTGTCTGTGTGTGTGTGTGTGTGTGTGTGTGTGTGTGTGTGTGTGTGTGTGTGTGTGTGTGTGTGTGTGTGTGTAGTGTGTGTGTGTGTGTGTGTCTGTGTGTCTGTGTGTGTGTGTGTGTGTGTGTGTGTGTGTGATGTGTGTGTGTGTGACGCCAGCGTGTGCGTGTGTGTGTGCATATGTGTGCACACAGACATACCAGGAGACATACCACTGTATTCCTGCGACACAATGTACACCTGCGAATGGTGAATGACGCAACAGGAAGAGGTACTTGACAGCCCGAGTCATGGCTGCCACGTTTCTTTGGTGGCCCACATACATAAATCTGCTCCTTATTATTGCTCCGTGTCAACTATGTATATTTTTACACACCCGCGCCCCACTCTGTATCAAAGTGTGGCTCTGTGTGTTAAGAAGATGAAATAAGTCAAGTTCATTGGTGTCAGGTGTGTGTGTGTGTGTGTGTGTGTGTGTGTGTGTGTGTTAAGGCTTTAAAGGCATCAGCTCTGTAGGAGGGGAAAGAAATAAATACATGTAAAAATAAACCTGAGTTCCGACGCGTTCCTCGATCCACTTTGAATAAAGTAATTTAAAGCACTCATAGGTGTTCCGCGTGGCCTGCTCGCCACAATAACACACAACATCAGCATGTTTGAATTCCTGTGAATGTGGCGAGGAGATTATTTCTGTTACACACAGTGTGGGGTAGTATACAGGGCTGCTGCTGCTGGTGATGGTGGCGGTGGTGGTGGTGGTGGTGGTACTGGTGGTGGTGGTGGTGGCGGTGAGAGAGGGAGGGTAACTACTTAAACTTGTGTTGAGTTGTGGAGCCGAGATGGGGAACAAATGGGGCCATGCAGGTATCTTGGCAATGTATTAACCGTGCAAGTCAAAGCGGGTGAAATTAAGCATTTGTCGAGGACTGGAAGAGAGAGAAAGAGAGAGAGAGCGAGAGAGAGAGAGAGAGAGAGAGAGAGAGAGAGAGAGAGAGAGGAGATATATATATACAGTATATATTAAGACATTCGGCCAAATACTGTTCTCACCTGGAAATAGTTTGATGAACTCTCACCTATTTCCCGACCACTAACTCCTAATTGGATAAAACTATTTCTTTTCCACTGTACATATTAAGTCAAAGTCAGTGTTTTTATTGTCACATGTTCATCATAACACAGGGCAATTTTGAACAGTGGAATTATTGTCACATGGCAGGCAACAATACACAAAAAAGCTAAAATAGCAAGAAGATAATTTTGATACAAATTTAATTACAGCATACTGTATACTGCCACGACGATTTCTAATCTTATTTTTCTAATCTTTTTTTTCTCACTAAAATTATTAACTATTTTCGTGCTTTGGCATTGTAAACGTTTTGAATGAGAGAGAGAGAGAGAGAGAGAGAGAGAGAGAGAGAGAGAGAATGTCTACAGGTACAATCAGTGCTCGCATCGCCATGTGTAACATTCCCGTTGTCGGCGCCACAAAGGCTGCCGAAGGTCAGAGCCTTTGATTGCTTTCAGTGCATTAAATTCTGCTCGTCTTCCTCGCTGCAAACATGCAAACAAAGAGCTCCACAAAGGCCCTGTTTGACAGTCATTAGCTTCCAGTGTGGTGCTTTGTGACGGCAAAACACACAGCGCACACAAATATGCACACACACACACACATGCACACAAATATGCATGCACACACATGCGCACACACATACACTCACAAATGTGCACACACATGCACACGCACGTGCATACACACACACACACACACACACATGCACACATGCACACGCACATGCATGCATACACACACACACACACACATACACACACATGCACACATGCACACGCACATGCATACATGCACGCACACACAAATATGCATACACACAATCACACACACAGACACACACACACACAAATGTACACATATACACACAAACGTGCATGCACACACACACACACACACACACACACAAATGTACATAGACACACACACACACACACACACACACAACCACACACACACGCCACATGAATATGTATTTTAACCATGTTGTTCCCCAGCTGTACGTCTAGGAGGACCGTTCATAATAGATTTACCTTGAAGACCTCAACACTACCTCCCAATTAGGCGATGGAGTCATGCTCGTTATCCCGGACCACCAGTGGCTCCGTGTGTTTCTGTTTGTCTGTTCTGCGTTTGTGTCGATATTAAAGGAGTCACTCGCAAGTGTTTTGTGTCGCCTCAACATGATAAGGGTCCTCTTTAAATGACTTTGTTGTTATTGGAAACAGTGAAGTCGGTTTTTTTGCACCATTCTGTTGGTTAAAGTCAATTGACCACGGTTCGGGGAAACATGAGGGGGAGACAAAACAACCAATATTTGTTCACAGCTACGGCGAGAAGAAATGTGAAACTGTAGCATCTTAATATTCACACTTTATGACTGTGACGAGAACAAATGTGTGTTTAGTTCACCTTTTGCCGTGTGTGTTTTGGCGGGAGCGTTTGACTCTCATCTTGCTGCTGCAGAGAGACGGAAACCATGCAGGACGAACATCATGTTAGCCTGTGATCACCCGCGGCGTAACGGGTCAGTGTCGGGCCCCGTGCCCCGGACACAAGATGGTGGATGTGGGCCGAGGGAAATGAATCAAACAGGAAGCCTTTAAAACGACACAGTTGCACCACACACAGTTGATGCCTCCATTAAATGATTATATAGGAAAATAGATTGTTTCTCACTCTCTCATAGATAGTTTCTCATTCAGATTTTGCTATGCAGTAGTACGCATGTCCCGTAATTACCCAGAATTCCCCACGTGGGCCACACTTAGCAATTTTTTTACATCAAATCAGCCCATAATTGAAACTTAATTTAGAAATGTAGCAGAGGTATGAGTCAATAAATGACACGCTTGTACAGTATATGTAAAACTGTTTTATGTTATTGTAGCCTATTGTTATTTGGTGAATGAACGACAAGTAGGCCTCTGTGGCACCACGGAGCAGATGATTTGGCTCATTGAGTACTTAGAGTTTAGTGGCCGTGTGTATAGACTTTATGATATTATAGTAGCGATAGTGTACAGTACCTGCATATGTGGCATCTATGGTTACGATACCACTTTAGATAATAATGCAAATAATGCAGACAATATTTAATGCAGCCTTAATAATAATAATAATAATAATAATAATAATAATCAGACGAATGTGAATATGAATATGCATATGAATATGCATATGCATATGCATATGAATGTGAATAATACTTTCCATTCAAAGTTCTCTCTCCGGAGGGAAAATTGAGAAAGAGAAAAATTAATAATGGCTTCACATCTTTACTTCGTCAGAGGAGCTGTGAGTGTGAGACTGAGAGAAAGAGGAATCATTCTTCCTCATTAAAGGTGCAATCTTAGACCCCCACCTTCTCCTCCTCCTCCTCCTCCTCCTCCTTCTCCTCCTCCAGATCTAATGTGTAATAACCAGAGGAAATAATCTCTTTCATTGACGGGCACATGTAGTGCTGGAGTGCGCCAGTAAGTGACAGGTACTTATCTGCTCGCCTCTGTCTCCTGCTACAGAGGGATATAATTCTTAGTGACTGTACCTCGGGGCTATCAGCACTTCTACTTCATTATTTCTACTCATGATAGATACATTATTATTTTTTTATCCCACCCACCACCACCACCACCACCCTATCCTCTTCCTCTTGAAAAACGTGAGCATTTTTAATACATTCTTGTAGTATAGCCAGCCAATCACTGCCGGCGGTCATTTGGAAACGCAACAGAAATGTCACATTGGGTTCCTGACATTATTTCTTTCTTTTTTTTCTCTTTAAATGTGACACACAATGTTATTTAAATTTATTGATGGTTAATACTATAATCCGATGCTTAATATTTTTTGGTTCATCAAAATGGGATTGGTTTGATTCATTTCCAAGCCTCGCCGGTATCTGTGTATTGGCAAAGGTCTAACTGTGTTGAATACTTTTCAACAAGCTGGAACAATGTGTCCTATATTAACTGTGCTGTAATACTGATTGTATTTATTTTATTTTATTTCGGGGTGCTGTTCAACAATAGGGGTACAGTTCAATTGGACCCTTTAACACTGTTATTTGTTATAAGTTAATGTTTTTGTTTTTATATAATGCTGTATGTTTCACAAAGGGCTCAGTCATTTGTGTAGTACGTCCCTTTGGCCAGCAGTGGGCGCTGTAGAGTCAGAGCGCTTGCTGGGAGCTGCAGCAGCAGAGTTGTATTTGTATTTGTTTCTCACAGCGCGCACACACACACACACACACACGCCGACCTCATGACCACAGGTGACATTGTTTGAACAAAATGCAGAAATAAATCCACTCCAAGCTATCCACACTTGCTCTGCTTTTGGCACATTATGCCCAATTTATTCCTCTGATATTTGTGACTAAACAGTCACAACACTACCCAATAAGCATTGCACATTAATATGTTCTATTAACTATATTATCTATTATATTCCATCAGATTATTGTCAACCCTTGAAGTGTTAGGCCTGGCTACTACCAGACCGGAGAAAATGTCCACTATCACGAGGTTGAAGAGTGATGACCCAACATGAAAAGACCATAATCCTACGCCGAGATATTCAAAATGTGCAACATAGTGATTGGTATACACGGGCAGAAGTATTTAAGGGCAACAATCTCGCACACGCACTATAGGATAAGTTGTTGGGCGCACAATCTCAGCAACCTAGAAGAAGTGGTTCTCTCAGCAACTCCCCCCGAAAAAGCGCTCCGAACCTAATTCAAGCATTTCCTTTCAGCTCCCACCACACACCACCCTGCATTATGTGCTATTAAACAAACTTGGGGAGTTCTTTTTAAACGGAGGCAGACTTCAGAGGCGGTGTGGCATGTTTACGGCTGCATGGGCATGTGGGCCGATTTCTCATTTAATTTGGTGACCTTGGGCACCGGGGGGA
>PIJE02000014.1:548435-578435 GCA_002895965.2 Coryphaenoides rupestris
TTGGGGGGGGGGTGGGTGTCTGCTTGGGTGGTGTGGGTGGGGGCACGTAGGGTTTAAAGGCTTTGTTTGTTACGATTAAGGTGTTGGCGGAAAAAGTGCAATGCGATGATAATCTTTGGGGTCTTTTTTTTTTTTTTCCTTACCCGCCAACCCCTCATAGGGCATATAGAGAAGTAGAAAAGCACCTGGTTCTATCGGGAAGATATTAGCAGGTAATGTGTCTCCCCCTCGCCTTCATAAACATGTCCACACGCCACTCTCTCCTCCTCCACATCCCTCCACCTCTCAGCCTGATGCGGAGAGATATTCCTTCAGTGAGACTTCTTTTCACACTTTGATTTTTGCCTAAAATGAGATGGAGGAGTCAGTGATCACTCACTTTCGCAGGTTTTTGACGAGAGGAAGAGAGAAACCAGCCTATCAAGTGTGTGTGCATGTGTTGTGTGATGTGTGTGGGTGTGTGTGTGTGTGTGTTGTGTGTTGTGTGGTGCTGGAAGTCTGTGTGCGTATGCGCGTGTGCTGTGTGTGTGTGTGTGTGTTGTGCTGTGGTGTTGTGTGTTGTTGTTGTGTGTGTGTGTGGTGTGTGTGTGTGTGTGTGCATGTGCATATGCTGTGTGTCGCGTGTGGCGTATGCGTGTGTGTGTGTGTCGATGCGTGCATGTGTAGTCTGTGTGTGCAACTATCGTCCAAACAGCACAGCATGCCACCCTTCACACCAATCTTAACCAGGTGAACCACCCACCCCATACCACCCACCCACCCATCACACCACAACACACACCAGCGAACCCCCCCCCCCACCTCCCCGCCCACCACCACCAACACCACCACAAAAACGGCCAAGTCTTTGCAAACAACAGAGAAGTGTGTACCCTAAAGAGAGGCATGTTGAGTTATTTAATTCATATGGCGAAAAGGAGGGGGGGGGGGGGGGTAGGGATGCTAAATGTGATCCAACTCGCAGCTATTTGAAGCTGGCTGATACTCCACATCTGTCTGGAGGGCAGCCCCGAGGGCACATTGAGATGTGAAGAGCATTGTACGGTCACCCTCGGAGGTCAATATGGTTGAACCGCAGCAGCTACATATGATTTAATTGCCTAATCTCGCCGCCTACAAATGTCCTTACAGGCACATAAGGGTTTAAACACCGGCCAAATAATGCTATCAGGGCACGGCTGCAACTGGAGCCGTATAATGCCAGGTCGTGGTATGGCGTCTTTAGTGGGGTCGGTGAGGGTGAGGGTCCTTTCGGGTCGTCTGCTCTAGGCCGCTGTAGACGAGTACTTATATACATGATATCAGCCCATGGTTTAAAATTACTAGGAAGGAGAACGCGTCGAGTGTGCAAGTCAGTAGCCTCTATGTAACTGGTGTCGGTTCGCTGCTTAGTCCATGGCAAATCTAAATCCGTCAAAATGTCTGGATGTCTAGCCGATACATTTGTGATGTGTCCAAGCACACACTAGAGAGGACACTGATAATTAATGATGACTTCCTTTCCTTTGAATTAATGGGATAGCATAACTGCAAAATCAGAACAGACGCGAACTCACTGAACACAAAAGCACTGAATCATTAGACTCACAGAGACTTATAATGTAGGGCGAAATCCCTAACAATTACCCTGAGCTATGGAAAAACAAAAAAGCTATGGCCGTCATTCAGTTTGACCGCATTTGAGATAATGAAATAGGATATACAAGCCTATATAGGGATAGCACAGGTGAATAATTTAAACAACGATACAGGACTATAACTGTAGTTATATAACAATGTAAAGCTGGTCTGTGACGTGTGTCCAGGTCAACTATAAAAGGCTCGCGTTCACCTGATGATCGCAATCTATATATATACGAAAGAATTATATGTTTAATGGCTTTACCATTTGGAATCAGATAGAGAGAGATGGAGATTAGATTGAACCACAGCAATGAGTTCCGTACTATGCATGTTAATTTAATGTAAGGAAATAATAACCTTGTGAGCCCAAATGAAGTTTGATTTTGTAACCCACAGCCCATATGGAGGATAGGGCAGACAATTTAAAATAGATTGTGTGAAAGAATCCATGTCTACCGTGCAATGATGTATAAAATTACAATTACTCTTCTAACCTATGATCAATTGCATGATCTAATATATAATAAAAATAATAATCAGATTATTATATATTATTTATTATCTATTGATATACTTTACATATGTACATTACTCGATATGTTAATCCTTACATTATTATTTATTCTTATATGTTTATGAATTATCAATAAGCAATAAATAAGAAAGATAAGAATAAAGTAACCACAAGTCATTATATTTAGGCCTTATAATTACAAGAACAACTATATATACATTTTTTTAGGAGTCAAAAGTTTCCCTCAGATGATGTTGGTCGTCTGGACTCCCCAATTTCCCATTCAGCTTCTCGCCTCTTACTTATGGATATTATAAACTAGACATACAAATAACAACAAGTTACAGCGCACAGGCTATCTACTTCAAAGGCATTTAGTCCATTTTCTGTTATTGGCGGTACTAAACCATTCACCACTGTCTGGCTTGTAAGATTTGCATCTGATGCTTAATCCACCGTGTTAATATTTCTTTTTGTCCTCCTTCACGTTTTGTCTTTCGGTTATCCCAGTTTTGGCCTACTCCATTTTATTTATTTATGCGCTGCGTACTATTCAGCTCTCATGTATTTTTATGATCTTTTCACTGTCATGCAGTTGTCAACGTCACTCATTCACCCGCAGGGCGACGTTGATGTGGCCTGCAGGGTACAAAGCGTTACCATTGCACCGCCATTCACCTTCCCGGCCTAGCTGGATGGAGCTGAAACTCCCCGTGTGAAAAGGAATTCGCTCCACAATGGAGCCAGAAGAATGTGCATCAATAGTATAACAGTTTTCCAAAACCACTCGATTGCTTTATCACAATTAGGAAAGCGTCCGCTTTTCCCGATGATCCCATTCAACAACACATAATCCTCCCAGCGCGTTTTGTTACCCGGACAAAACCTCCTCAGCCTCTAAACGCTCCCAGAGTAGACAGACAGGAGAGAGAGGAGCGAGAGAGGAGAGGAGAGATAGAGAGATGAGAGAGAGAGAGATGAAGAGAAGATGAGAGAAGAAAAAATGTCTTTCATGCTTTCTTCCCCCATTTTTCCCAAGTAAAATATAATTAACGGGGTGAGGGTCGGGGTGTGGGGGTGGGGGGTGGTGGGGAGGAGAGCAGAAAGAAAGTAGAGTGGAAGTGGTCCACTGAAATCAGGTAAATTGCAAGTTCTTTTATTAACTGTACCTGGACAACCTTTCATGCATGTGTTTCGATCAACAAATTGGTTATTTGCTGATTAATCCTGTGGGTGGGTTTATTTTTGTCTGTAGAATAACTACTATCATGAAGAATAGATTATGTCACTGCATGTTTTACTTTCCGTGTGTTCTCTTCTTACATATTTCAATGCTTTTACAATGATAAGTGAACAATAGCGCACTTCAATTGCATCATTGTATAATTGTTTTTATTTCCACACACGCACAACAACAAAAAGGCGCCAGAAAAGAATAAAACAAGTGAAATGATCAACACATTCCACGCGTCTTGTACGAGCAGAGAAATGTCATATTTTGCGACTGCTTTTACGCACGGAAAGAGTCAACGAGGCAGTACTTAGGTGAGCAGCTCCATGGAGAGTAAGTGATCGCGGGGTTGGTTTGCCACAATAGAGAATACACAGGCCTAGAAAGGCTTTAAATTAAACCTGACGAGACATATTATCCCTGGTACTGTCAAATTAGCTTATGCATAATCGCTGTGATCCTTATATGAATAATCTCCTAATGTATTATCTGAGGAGAGGCAGCTTCATTTCTTGGGTCTTTTTCTTCTTCTTGGTTGTTATGATAAGGCATCTGGGGCGCAAAATAAAATGTGCAAGTCCACGGCCCCACCCCCCCAACACACACACATCACACACCTCTCATCTCTCTCTCACACCACACACACAACACACACAACACACACACACACACACACACCACAACGCACACTCATTACAATTATATCATTGTAGACTCTATTCATTTAAGTGAAGCATGTGTCAGTATCCCAAACATGTAAAACGGATATCGGTTATATGCTTAAAGCGTCAAAGACACATTGTTCCGCGAGCTAAAAGGCAGCCCCTCCCCCCCCCCCCCCCCCCCCCCCCCCCTTTTTCTCTCTCTCTCTGTCTCCACCTCTCTCCTTCCTGAGCAACAGAAAAGCTTAAAAGAGAACCCTCTATTTATCTGACACTCACTATTCAGATTCAAAATTCGTGAGTATAAGATAGTTTGCCCCAGGCTACAATGGCTGCTTTAGACACCCCTCGCAGTTTGATGCATATCACACATGCGAGGAACAAGAAACGCTCTGTTGGAAGATCCTTAACACTTCACCCTGGACTGTCCATTCAGCGGAGAGATGAGAGAGAAGAGAGAGAGGAGAGGGACAGACCGGAGCAGAGAGAGAGGCGAGAGAGAAGATGCCATCTCTTCTCTCAGTAAGAAACTGCAGAAAAAGTAGCGGCAATCGCTTCCGATTTTTTTTTCCCTTATTGGAGTCCGGTGGTCAACAAGCGAACAGCAAAGCGTGTGAGTAGATAGCTTAACAATATAACAGGTGTTAAAGAAAGCACTAAAAACTAAAGTTCAGTTGTTCAGAAAACGCCACTGGCACTGTTCGTTGTTGAGCATGAATGAGACAAAAAAACCCAAAAAACTTTCTGGATTTACTGTGGGAACTTTCGTTATTCTTAAAAAAAGAGACAACTCAAATTCCGAACTGTAGTAATAACAAAAATGAAAATTGAGAATCTGCAGAAAAAATGATGAATAAATGACATCCTCTACAATTATGTGCAAATGACCAATGTCCTCTCGAATGATGATGATGATCTGACTCCACTAAAGAACAATAAATACTTACAGACATTAATAAAACTATAAAATATAACAACCGATTTCTAGTGAAATATAGCTATACGTAATTTCAGGCCCTATACCAAACACTAATAGCCCAGTCAATTTCCCTAGACTTGTTTTTGCATCTGTACAGATTTACAAATAATTGTTCAACAACAGGGTAATGGGAGTGGTTTCCCAAGAAAACACGGGGTCGATGAAGGCCCCATTCAAAGTCACTGATTGTATTAATTACACATCGTGCTTTCGGATCCAAGGCCTGGTGAACAGGGATCGGATCGATGATCGATTATTTGACATCTCTTCTACCCAAGTGAAATGAGCCAAAACAGTTGGCCTGCACGTTTAAACAGGTGCGCAAGTTAGGCAGCACAAATGCCAAATCATTTAGTATGGCGTTGCACGGAGTAATTCACATTGAAGAAGGGCAGCATTGCCTTCTAACACCCTTGGCTCCCTCGTGGCTCTGTAGGGTATTACTGCCCGCAAAACAATTATAAATTTAACGAGAAGGATTTTCAAATAAACATAACCGTAGATAAAGGTATTATCAAATATACATACACATTGATACTCCTTGGACCACCCATACAGAGCACTTGTCATCACATGTCAAGTTTGTGTGCATGCATAATAAACTCTGATGTTATGTTTTTCTCTTTTTTCTTCTTTCTTCTTCTTCTTCTCTTCTTCTTTCTTCTTCTCTTCTCTGCTTCATTCTTCTTCCTTCCTTCTTCTTCTCACTTCAATCTTACTCTTGCTCTCACATCTTCTTCTAAAGGGCCCATATGACCACAGGCCCTTATGAAGAGAGAGGCTCCTCTTATTGGACTTTGTATACGAAGTAGTCGTGCGTCTGAAAGTGAATAGACTTACGAGACTAACCTGACCGTCTCTAAGTCCCGACGGAAGCCAGAGTAACGATAGACAGGCATGAGAAGGTACGGAGAGTCGTAGGTGAGTGTTGCCCATCCGGCAGGAGGAATGTAGGCCAGGGGACGGCTGCAGTCCCGCGGAGGGCCTCGCCGAAACAGATTACACGGGGATCACTGTAGCCCCTCTGGTTGCCCGGGACACCACGGTGCGAGTGACGATGTGCCGTCGCTGCGCGCTGCGCGCCCGGTCCGGCAGGAAAGCGAAAGGGCCGCACGCCGGTAGGCCCAAGGTGGGAGCTCACCGGAAGGATGCGCGACAGCGACAGCTCGGGGCATCGTTGGATCCGTGCAGTCAAAAGAAAAGTAGGGGTTCGCCGGCATGGACGGGTGCAAGAGACCGGGCTGCCCGCGGCTGCCGACGCCGCCGCCGCCATTATGTCCGGCTGCCCATCAGGGAGTCGCAGAGCGCCCGCCGGCGGCGCTCCACTTTCAGACGGTCGTCCCCCGAGTATGTCTACGGCACGGGAAGAGAACTTGTCCTTCTTCTCATCAGCCGGTCTTGGCTTCCGCCGACGGCCGTACTTGTAAGTCTGGCGTCGCTCCTTCATGTGCTCGCCCCCGAGCCGCTTGGCCTGCGTCGATAACGGCCGCTTCCTCGGACTCGGAGTGAGGAGCTTCCACTCGGGCCAGCCTCTTAGCTGATTCCCAGATTGTGCATCTTGGCGGTTCCTGGGCCATCTTCCGCCCGCTGGGCTTCTGGACCGACCCATGAAGGCGTTCATTGGACAGTTTAACCGTGATCCACTCGGTTGGATCATGTTGGCACATTTACCTGGAAACAACACAAGTCGAGAGAAAATAAAAATAAAGTCATTCAGCGCGCAATACTAGACTCAACTTGCAGCATGCCGGAAATAAACACGTTGCCTGTGTACAAACGCTCTTATATAAAGAAGTGTATACCAAGTATATTGAGGTGAAGTAAATTCGGTAAATCTATCTAACATGACCATTTAAGTTCTTCTTCCTCCGCTGAGTTTACCGCTACGAAAAGTTTTAAAAAAAGGTAGCCCTTCTCGTTGGAACATTTAGGTTTTCTGCACTCCTATGCGACATCGCATGGGAGAAGAATAAAAGAAAGAATAAAACCTGAAATGGGGAGATTCAAGAGATGTCTCTCGCACTGTCCTTGTTGTGTTTGTACTTGTGTCTTGTGTCTTCTCTACTGTGGCGACTGCATGCAGGTCTGTGTGGAAACAACAACGCGCCGCCTACAACACCGCTCTGTGGCCCCGACTGGTCGTGACGATCTCTTCCGGCTGTGCGGCCCCGTTGTGAAATACTTGGCGATCGCCGCTGCCGGTTGAGGAAAGTGGCCGCGGACGCCATGCGCCAGTAGCAGCGCACACACGCAACAAGCGCTGCCGTCTGATCTGATCCGCGCCTCCCCGGAGCGCGCGCGATCTGTCCATATTCTGCATCTCTGTACATATCTCCCAAATGTTGAAGAGTTAGAGTTAAGAGTTAAGAGTTAGAAGTGGTTATAAAACCTCCCAGCGATTGACTGCAGAACAGATTTATTATTAGATATATATAGCTGCCTAAACTACATGTACACGATTATCACGAATATTCGTATTATGTGTCATCATAACCCAATTTGACAATTTGCAAAAGAGGATGCGGGCATGTCTAATTTTCTTAAAAATAATTAATATAGGGCTAAAGTAAAAATGGTGAGATTATACTACAATTATCTATTCATCTAAACTGTATTGTATCAGGTCCACACAGGAGCTTGAAGATTAGTATAAAAACTGTAAATCTGTTAAATCTTTTGGAAGTACGGCAGTTAAACTCATCAAGTTAACAAAGTCGTCCGATACAGTGCAACAGAGAGAAGAACATATCTGCTATACTCTTTATTGTGTTGCGGTCGTTCTGATTGTTCAATGACCTGATAAAAGGTGAGTTGGACCCGAATGCGAGTGTCCGAACATGTGAGTTCTATTGCAACGGTAAATAATTAAGTTTAAGATTTCCTTATGTTCTTAATTTGTGCAAATGCACAATTACACATGGAGCAGTGTTGAGGTGTTTCTAATCGCCTTATTGGGTGAACATTAATTATTTTCCTGAAAGATCCCCCTTTGTCATTTCTCAGCTCAAAGGACTTTCCAAGGACAGCTCGAAATTATTCAACTGCAGCAGTTAAACACTGTAGATACTTTTAGACTTGTTGCGTTAAATTGCTCGACAGTGGTTTGTCTCGGAACCTTCTGTGTGTGACGGCGGCGGGTATCAACACAATATTGTCCAGTCGCTATATAGTGCAGGTTCTGTTTAAATTGGGCATATAAATGCGATTGTCAAATTAAATTAAATTGATATTATTTTATTATTTTATCATAATATTATTATTTTATTATTACCGACTTCATACATGTCGACAATTTCTTCCGCTTATATAGGCTACTGCTGGGATAGTTCAATAATAAATTCAAAACAACTTCAATTCGCTATTGCATGCATTGTTGTTTCATTGTCACACCTTATATGATAATAATAATATATTATGAATATTATTTGAACACATGAATAATGTTCTCCATGGCAATTATTTATTTTAAACAATAGATTATAGAGCCTATAAAATACATGCATTGTGAATACAGCGCCGTTTGCATTCAAACTGTACTATTGTTAGGGTCAACTATGAGATAGCTTAATAGTTAATATTATCTTCATTATTGTATGATTATTGGCTATTTATTTTAATCGAATGTAATGGGATATTTTTTGGTTTTAAAAACGTTTCCCTCTTCATCGTCAGATAACTCTTCTTCTTCTCCAGGAGGAGACCACTCTTTATCTGCAGTTGAAACCGATGACAAAGGTGGCTGATGATGATGAGGATGAGGGATGGAGCATGAGGATGATGCGTATCACAGACTCACCCGCTGCTGCTGCTATGCGCTGCTGACGGACACGATGCGCCCGCCCGACCCGCGCGGTCTCACCACAGTGCAGCGTCCCGGCGCCTCCTCCGATACACTCTTCTCATCACTTAATAACTGTTACAGTCATAGGCCTCCTACGACGCTCACCCCCCCCCCCCCCCCCTCCGCACACAACACAACACACACACCACATATCATCTTTCTCTCCCATTGTCCACACACAACGCAAGTAAGCACACATACGACCACACACACCACACACCCACACACCCACTACACACACACACAACACACACACACACAATATATTTTGTTGTATAATGTGGGTTAATAGCCTACATGCACGTGGCCCTATGAACCGTTGGTGATGAAGGCCCGCTTATTTGCATTATTTTAGTTTTATGTTTAAATGTTTGGTATTAACAGTTCCACTGTTGCCTGTCGCGCTGAGGCCTTCCCACTGGAACAACGGTAAATATCTATAGTTTATAGTATAGATATAGTATTGTATTATGTATAGTATAGTAGTTAACTGCAGGAGAGGCTATAGGTCGGCATAAGAAGGATGCGATCACAATCCACTCAGCATTCAGAACCCTAATTGATACATAGCCATTGATCCATTGGACGAAGCCACTCGATATATATTTCCCTCTCTTTGCAGTAAAAACTGCAGTGATTAAATTAACTATCTGGCCCCCCCAAAAAGATCAATGTCCACTGCTGCTTTAAAGTTTTTATTTTTTTATTGTATTGTTTATTTCCTACCCCCCCCCCGCCTTCCCCCCCCACCCACCCACCTGTGTGTTGTGTGTTTCCCCATCCCCTTTACTGCATGCTGTCGCTTTCGACATACATAAATAGCACTTAAAATAATTCAAAATGAGTGGAGTGAGTGGGAAGAGCGCCGTGTCGTCGACTGCAGGAGGAGGAGGAGAGGAGGTAGAATTACGGGGCCCGATTAAGGCGGCGTCTGCCATCATGCGGGGGTCCGGCCAGCGGGAGCGAGCATGCAGCAGCAGCCAGCAGCACCACCACCACCACCACCCGCTGAGACGGGGACGGCGCAGGCACTCTACACCTCCAGACACACCGATGAAGGAGCTGACATCGGTGATGGGATGGATGGGTGAGGGGGGGGAACGGAATATAGGAGCTGGAGCCTGGACTTGGAGCATGCAAATGGGCTGCCGGAGGAGCCAGACAGACCAGGCATATGCAGAGGAGATCACACAACACAACACACAACAGACGAGCGCAGCCCTAATGGATATATCTTCTCTCTCCTCTCTCTCTCTCCCTAATACTATATATATATATTAATATATATATACCTTATATATATCTCCGCGGGGAGAGCATCACACACGTTGACTCTCAAATGACCGTCTACAAAGCCGTCACTTCGAAATGATATGATTTAGACCCCCACCACCCACCCACCCAACGCACACAACACAACACATGCGTGTACAGACACAGCACCACGACAGACATCAAACACACACGACCAGCTAAACACACACCACGAACACACACACAGATGCAGACAGACATCACCACAGAACACAGCAGACAAATTAACACACACACACACATACCACATCACACAGACAGAAGACACACAGCCCACACACGCAACACACACACACACACATACACCAACACACAACACACACACACACACACACACAAACACACCCTGGAGCATCTTAAGATAGCACACCCCAGCGTATTCCACCCAACACTTGACTAACTCCACTGAGAACAAGCTATATTATATAATATTAATAATTAGAACATATTCAGTGATAGACATGAATGAGACTTGCCAGGACATATTCTCTGTTGTAGTTCCTGAAATACGCGCTCATCTACTACGAATAGTGTATGTTTTTGTATTTATTTATGCATATCAGGCATATATGCTTATGTCCTTATGACATCATTTGAAAGGAAAGTGTACCTATATACAGTACCTGTAATTTGTATCAGTTCAAAATATTAAAGACCGCTTCAGGTATAAGGAAATGTGCTTGCCATGGCAGGTAACGGATCTACTTCTTCCGCAGATATAAAAAATAAACGCTGATTTTAAATCCGATTCCAGGGTTATAAATAATAATAAGAATAAAATAAATAATAATAAATAAAACAAATACGCAACATGCTAAGTGTTTTAATTACCTCCAGCGGGTCAGGGGTGAAGAGGGCCAGGGAGGGATCCTGATTCTGAGGGTCCCTTCTGTTACCATGATCAATTACGAAGGGCTTAGCCATGGGGGGGTCACAAAAAGTTCATACGTCAACCCCCCCTTAATAGTCAAATTGGCCTATTTTTAAAGCATTATGTACTCACTATTACTTGTAAAGCTATTACTCCCCATCATATTATCTTTTCTTAAATCCTTACTATCAACCTGGACTTCATTTCGCAGATAACTTAGACTTCTGCTGCGGAAGCGTGGGAATGGAAGTCCAATCATTAAATTGTCTTGAAATCAAGGTAAGTATAGATGTTGAGTAAGATTTTCCGCATATGTATTTCTGATACGGGTTGACTAAATTTGAGCGGCTTATTTCTTATTGTAATTTTCGATGATCGTTTTATAGTTTTTATTGCAGTTGGTCGGTAGGAGTTTCGTTTTTTGTAATTACATTTTGTCTGTTCATTGTTTTTATGTTCCTTTTCTTTTTATTTTTGAGTCTATTTATATTTTTATGAGTATTTTTTATGTTTAACTTGTGAATGAGTTATCTATTTGTGCTCTTATATCTTGAATCAGATGCTTATAGTGTAGACTAATCTAACTCTGTCTCACACTATTGCACTTATCATAAGATCCAGAAAATGAAAAGTTGAGAAAGTTGAGAGGAGGCAGGGATTTTTTTTTTTGAGAACTTCGTATGGCCTGCTAAGTGATCTGGAAGCTTGTATAACAAACGCGCGAGCACATCTGCATTGACCATCTCAACGGGACGCCATGATAAGCCATTAATTTATGTTTTTAGCACTGAGACTCGACTGTTTTTAGGCAAATCGTGTCAGCTGTTACCAAACATGCTTGGATCTCTAGTTAATTGGCATCTTATTGCTTCGCAGTCGTTCAGGTATTTGATGTCTATACTGTCATATTTTTTTTTTTCTCGTTCTTATATTGACCCTGCACACACGACCATATTGGTTTATTTCATTCATGTTACTTCAAAGTCTCCTGCTGTTCTATTATGTAGACCACACGGCCACCGACTCACGACAGCAACCACACACAACACTAGACAACACCAGAACTCACGCACACAGACTCAGACACACCGCACACAGATCACACACACAGACACAAACAAACATGTTATATCACAGACATATGACATCTTCGTACACCCTTGAACTACAACACACAAACACACACATGCAAACACAACACGACACAAGGGGGAAATATAATAAATAATGCTTAATGTGGCGACATATGCGGGGATTGGTTGGGGTAAACGAGACTCCCAATGGCCACGTGTGTGTTTCGCGCCGATGAGTCAACGGTTGGGCGGGGGACGACTGCGACGACGACGACGACTGAATAATTGCATAGATATAATGTTGAATAATATAATAAAGTTAATATTTACGTCTGCACCCCCCCCCAAAGGACCGTACCATATTGTGAAACGTTGGTGTTTCCGCAGACGCATTCAAGCGCGTGCAAATGAGTTGCGCACTTTTCCGTTAATCGTCCATTATACAGCCGCCAGTTCTGCACCCCAGGGCGCACCTTTCGTGTCTTTGTCTCGCTAGGGAATGTATTTATTTTCGGGGAGGTGTAAGAACGAAAGAATATTACTCTCTTTTTCAACCTACATATTGCGCGTATCAGGAGGAATTCAAGGAAATAATCCCCTCATATGCTGAGTATTAAGTTAATACATTAGCGCAAATACGATTGGATTAGTGGTCGTCGTGATGCGTGGTGATGCGTTCACGTTGAAAATCTCCACACTGCAGCTGACAATAATTGAAAGCGCACGAACAAGATAGGTACACATTGCAGCGTGTATTAAATACACAGGACTCGAACAGAGAAATGGCCCTGAGGTGTGTTGTGTGTGTTGTGTGTGTGGGGGGGGGGGGGGGGTCTGTGTGTATTATTTATGTTGCATGTTGGTTTTGTGTGTGAAGTTCAAGGGTGTACAAAAGATGGATAATGTCTGTATATGTGTTTGGCGTGTGTGATGTGTGTGTCGGTTTGTGGTGTGTGTGTGTGTGTGTGTGGTGTGCGTGATATGCGTGCATCATAGTGCACGCGATGTGTGTGTCATAACAAGCAGTGTAAGGCTTGGGTGTGTGTATGTTGCGGTGTGATGACAAGCAGGAAGGCTTGTGTGTTGTGTGCTGTGTGTGTGCGTGTGCGTGTTGGGGTTTGTGTGGTGGGTGTGTGTGACTTACAGTTCAATCTTCAAGAGCATATCGGCAGCTACACAAAACTTTGAAAGAACATTATGGAGGCAGAATGGTGCACAGAAGTCCGGCAGAAATGCAGATAGCCACCCCAGCCCCCGAAAGCCTTAAAAACGCACCGCTGTCAATATAATCTCCCCGCACAGAATATCGCCCCTGCCCTCGCCACAACGCAGCGTCTGTCTGTATTTTGCAGTTATTGCTATCCCATTCATCAAAGGAAGAGGAAGTCATCATTTAATATCAGTGTCCTCCTATGTGTGCTTGGACATATCACAAATGTATAGGCTAGACATTCCCAGACATTTGACGGATTTAGATTTGACAGGATAAGCAGCGCAGACCACCAGTGTACCGATAGGCTACTGCTTGACACTCGACGCGTTCTCCTTCTCCATAATTTAAAACCATGGTGGTATATCAGTGTATATAAGTACTCGTCCTACAGCGGCCTAGACAGACGACCCGAAAGGACCCTCACCCTCACCACCCCACTATAAGACGCATACACGACCTGGCATATACGGCTTCCAGTTCCAGCCGATGCCCTGATAGCATTATTGTGGCCGGTGTTAAACCCTTTATGTGCCTGTAAGACATTTGTAGCGGCGAGATTAGGCAAATTAACATACATATGTAGCTGCGCGGTTCAACCATATTGACCTCCGAGGGGACCTACAATGCTCTTCACATCTCTAATGCGCCCCGGGTGCCTAATCTCGCCGCTACAAATGTCTTACAGGCACATAAAGGGTTTAACACCGGCCACAATAATGCTATCAGGGCATCGGCTGGAACTGGAAGCCGTATATGCCAGGTCGTGTATGCGTCTTATAGTGGGGTGGTGAGGGTGAGGGTCCTTTCGGGTCGTCTGTCTAGGCCGCTGTAGGACGAGTACTTATATACACTGATATACCACCATGGTTTTAAATTATGGAGAAGGAGAACGCGTCGAGTGTCAAGCAGTAGCCTATCGGTACACTGGTGGTCTGCGCTGCTTATCCTGTCAAATCTAAATCCGTCAAATGTCTGGGAATGTCTAGCCTATACATTTGTGATATGTCCAAGCACACATAGGAGGACACTGATATTAAATGATGACTTCCTCTTCCTTTGATGAATGGGATAGCAATAACTGCAAAATACAGACAGACGCTGACTCACTGAACACAAAGCACTGAATATAGACTCACAGAGACTATAATGTAGGGCGAAATCCCTAACAATTACCCTGTAGCTATGGGAGAAAAAAAAAGCTATGGCCCGTCCATTCAGTTTGACCATGAGAAATGAATAGGATATATAAGCCTATATAGGGAAGCACAGGTGAATAATTTAAACATACAGATACAGGCTACTATAACTGTGTTACTATACATGTCTGGTCTGTGCGGTGTCCATCCGGTCAACTATAAAAGGCATCGCGTTCACCTGATGTCAATCTAGATATATACGACAAGATTTATGTTTAATGGCTTTTACATTTGGATCAGATAGAGAGAGATGGAGATTAGATTGAACCACAGCATGAGTTCCGTACTCATGCATTTAATTTAATGTAAGGAAAATAAAACCATGTGAGGCCAAATGAAGTTTGATTTTGAACCCACAGCCCATATGGATGGATAGGGCAGACAATTTAAAATAGTGTGTGGAAAGATCCATGTCTACCGTGCAATGATGTATAAAATACAATTACTCTCTAACGCTTATGATAATTGCAGTTATCTAATATATAATAAAAATAATAATCAGAATTATTAGTATTATTATTATTATTGTATATTACATTATTGTACATTACACGATAGTATCCTTAATATTATTATTCTTAATGTTATGAATATTATCATAATCATAAAAAGAATAGATAGAATAATAACCACAATCATTATATTAGGCCTTATAATAAGAACAACATAAACATTTTTTTAGGAGCAAAAGTTTCCTCAGATATGTTGTCGCTGGAGCGTCCCCACCTTTCCCATTCAGCTCCGCTCTTCTTATGGATAATAAAACAACAACAATAACAACAACACGCACAGGCTATCTATTCAAAAGGCATTTAGTCCATTTCTTTCTTGGCCGGTAAACCCATTCACCAATTGTTCTGGCTTGTAGATTGCATTCTGATGCTAATCCACCGTGTTAAATATCTTTTTGTTCCCCTTTCACCGTTTTGTCATTCGGTTTATCCAGTTTTGGCCACCCATTTTATTTATTTATGCGCCTGCGTCTATTCATGCTCTCATGTATTTTTTATGATGTTGTTTCACTGTCATGCAGTGTCAACTCACTCCATTCACCCCGCAGGGCGACTTGAAGGGCCTGCAGGGACAAAGCGTGTACACATTGCACCGCCATTCACTCCGGCCAGCTGGATGGGCTGAAAACCCCCCGGTGAAAAGAATCGCTCCACAATGGACACAGAAGAAGTGCACAATGCTAACAGTTTTCCAAATACCACTGATTGCTTTCATCACAATGAGGGGAAAGCGGCCGCTTTTCGCCGAGCTCCACTTCAACAACCAAACCTCCCAGCCGTTTTGTTCCCCGGACAAAACCTCCTCCAGCCTCTAAACGCTCCCAGAGTAGACAGACAGAGAGAGAGAGAGAGAGAGAGAGAGAGAGAGAGAGAGAGAGAGAGAGAGAGAGAGAGAGAGAGAGAGAGAGAGAGAGAGAGACAGTGAGAGAGAGAGAGAGAGAGAGTATAGAAGAATATAGATTTTGTCGCGCATGTTTTTTTCCGTGTGTTCTTTTTACAATTGCAATGCTTTTTACAAGATAAGTGAAACAATAGCGCCAATTCATTCATGTCATTGACTGTTTTTATTCCACACACGCACAACAACAAAAAGGCCAGAAAGAATAAAACAATTGAATGATCAACACATTCCACGCGTCTGTACGAGGAGAAATGTCACTATTTTTGGCTGCTTTTACGCACGGAAAGGTCAACGAGGCAGTACTTTAGGGAGCAGCTCCATGGAGAGAAGTGATCGCGGGTTGTTGCACAATAGAGAATACACAGGCCTAGAAAGGCTTTAATTAACCGTGACGGAGACAATTATCCCTGGACTGTCCAAATTAGCTTTGCATAATCGCTTTGATCCTTATATGAATTAATCTCCTAATGTAATCTGGGAGAAGGGCAGCTTCATTTCTTTGGGTTTTTTCTTCTTCTTCTGTGTGTTATTAAAGGTGTGGTGGCGCAAAAATAACACACACACACACACACACACACACACACACACACACATACACACACTCTCTCTCTCTCTCTCTCTCTCACACACACACACACACACACACACACACACACACACACCCACGCACACTCATTCAATTAAATCATGTTAGACTCTATTCCATTTTAAGTTGAAAGCATGTTTGTAGTTCCCAAAACATGTAAAAGGATATTCGGTTATATGCTTAAAGCGTCAAAGACACATTTGTTCCGACTAATAAGAGCCCCTCCCCCCCCCCCCCCCCCCCCCCCCCCCCCCCCCTTTTCTCTCTCTCTGTCTCACTCTCTCTCTTCCTTGAGAACAGAAAAGCTTAAAAGAGAACCCTCTATTTTATCTGACATCCTATTCATGATTAAAATTGTGATAAATAAGGTTTTGGCCCCAGGCTACAATGGGCTGCTTTAGACACCCCTCCAGTGATGCCATTCACACATGGAGGAACAAAAGCGCTCTTTGGAGGATCCTTTACACTTCACCTGGACTGTCCAGTCAGGGGAGAGAGAGAGAGAGAGAGGGAGAGAGAGAGAGAGAGAGAGAGATGCCAATCTTCTTCTCTCATCAAGAAACTGCGAAGTACGCGCATCGCTTCCGTTTTTTCGCCTTTATTGGAGTCCGGTGGTCAACAAGCGAACAGAAGAGTGTGAAGTAGATAGCCTATAACATATAACGGTGTTAAAGAAAGCACTAAAACATACAAAGTCAGTTAGTTAGAAACGCACTGCATGTTGTTGTTGCACATGATGAGACAAAAAAACCCCAAAAACTTCTGGACTTTGACTGTGGGAACTTTGTTATTCTTAAAAAAAGGAACTCAAATCCGACTTGTGAATAACAAAATGAAAATTGAGATCTGCAGAAAAAATGAATTGAATAAATGACATCCTCTACAAGTTATGTGCAAATGACCCAGTGTCCTCTCGAATGATGATGATGATGACTCCACTAAACAATAAATATTACAGACATCTATAAAACTTAAAATATAAACCCGATTTCTAGTGAAATATAGGCTATACGTAATTTCCAGGCCCTATACCAAACACTATAGCCTGCCATGTCAATTTCCCTAGACTTGTTTTTGCATCTGTACAGATTTACAATAATTGTTCAAAAGGGGAATGGGTGGCGTTTCCAAGAAAACCGGTCGATGAAGGCCCCATCAAAGTCACTGATTGTATTAATTAACACATCGTGTTTCGTGTATCCAGTGGTGAACAGGGATCGGATCGTATCGTTATTTGACATCTCTTCTACCCGTGAAATGTGAGCCAAACAGGTGCGCCTGCACGTTACAACAGGTGCGCAAGTTAGGCGCAAAAATGCCAAATCATTAGTATGGCGTTGCACGGAGTATTCACATTGAAAAGGGCAGCTTGCCTTCTAACCCCTTGGCTCCCTCGTGGCTCTGAGGGGTCTTACTGCCCGCAAAACAATTATAAATTAAGAGAGAGATTTTCAAATAAACATAACCTTAGATAAAGGTATTAATCAATATACATACACATGTGATATCTTGGACCACCCATCACGAGCACTTCATCACATGTACAAGTTTGTGTGCATGCATAATAAACTCTTGCATGTTATTTTTTTCTTTTTCTTCTTATTCTTCTTCTTCTTCTTCTTCTTCATCTTCTTCTTCTTCTTCTTCTTCATCTTCTTCTACTTCTTCTTCTTCTTCTTCTTCTTCTTCTTCTTCTTCTTCTTCTTCACCACATTTCTTCTTTATCTCAAAAGTCCAACTATGAGGAAAGCCCTTCTTCTACTGTCATAAAGCGGCCGCGTACGCAGGGTACGGTTCGAGTTGGGGTTTGCCCATCCCGGGCAGGAGGATGTAGGCCAGGGGCGGCTGCAGTCCCGCGGAGGGCCACGCCGTACAGTTACAGGGGATCATGTAGCCTGGGTTGCCCGGGGACGGGTGCGAGTGTGTGTGCGTCGCTGCGCCGCTGCCGCCGGTCGCGGAGAAAGCCGCCGCGGCGCCCGGGTAGCCCAGGTGGGAGGCGTACGGGAAGGAGTGCGGCGACAGCGACAGCTCGGGCATCTTGGATCCGTGCAGGTCAAAGAAAGAGTAGGGGTTCGCGGCCATGGACGGGTTGAAGAAGACCCGGGCTGCCGCGGCTGCCGCCGCCGCCGCCGCCTTGTCCGGGTTGCCCATCAGGGAGTCGCAGAGCGTCCCGCCGGCGAGGCTGCTCACTTTCAGCGCGTCGTGCTCCCCGAGGTTGTACGGCACCGGGAAGGAGAACTTGTCCTTCTTCATCAGGGTCTTGGGCTTCCGCCGCGGCCGGTACTTGTAGTCTGGGTGCTCCTTCATGTGCATCGCCCGCAGCCGCTTGGCCTCGTCGATGAACGGCCGCTTCTCGGACTCGGTGAGGAGCTTCCACTCGGCGCCCAGCCTCTTGCTGATCTCCGAGTTGTGCATCTTGGGGTTCTCCTGGGCCATCTTCCGCCGCTGGGCTCTGGACCAGACCATGAAGGCGTTCATTGGACGTTTAACGTGATCCATCGGTTTGGACATGTTGGCACAATGTTTACCTGGAAACAACAACAAGTCGAGAGAAAATAAAATAAAAGTCAATTCAGCGCGCAATACAGACTCAACTGCAGCATGCCGGGAAATAAACAACGTATGCATGTGTAAAACGCTCTTATTATAAAGGAAGTGTATACAAGTATATTTAGGTGAAGGTAAATTCGGTAAATTACTTACATGAACTTTAATTCTTCATCCCTCCGCTGGTTATCCGCACGAAAAGTTTTAAAAAAGGTAGCCCTTCTCGTTGGACAATTTAGGTTTTCTGACTCCTCATGACGACATCCATGGAGAAGAATAAAAGGAATAAAACCTGAATGGGGAGATTCAAGAGATGTCTTCCACCTTGTCTTGTTGTGTTGTCTTGTGTCTTGTGTCCTTCTCTATGTGGCGCCTGCATGCAGTCTGTGTGGAAACAACAACGCCGCCGCCTCCAACACCGCTCTGTGGCCCCTGACTGGCTGACTGATCTCTCCGGGCTGTGGGCCCCGTTGTGAAATACTGGCGTCGCGCTGCAGGTTGAGGGAAAGTGGCCGCGGACGCATGCGCAGTAGCAGCGCACACACGCACACAAGCGCGCCGTCTGATCTGATCCCGCCTCCCCCGGAGCGCGCGCGTCTGTCCATATTCTGCATCTTGTACATCATCTCCAATGTTGAAGAGTTAAGAGTTAAGAGTTAAGAGTTTAGAGTGGTTATAAAAACCTCCCAGCGATTGACTGCAGACGGGATTTATTATAGATTATATTATAGGCTGCCTACAACTCATGTACAGATTATAGCCGAATATTCTATATTGTGTCATCATAACCCAATTTGACAATTGCAAAAGAGGATGCGGGCATGTCTATTTCTTAAAAAATAATAATATAGGGCTAAAGGTAAATAATTGTGGAATTTACTACAATTATCTATTCATCTAAATTGTATTGTGCAGGTCCACACAAGAGCTTGAAGATTGTCTAAAAACCTGTAAATCTGTTAAATCTTTTGGAAGTACGGTAGTTAACTAACAAAGTTAACAAATGTACCGATACGATGCAACAGAGAGAAACAATATCTGGCTATACTCTTTATTTGTGCTGTCTGTTTCTGATTGTTCAAATGATAAAAAGGTGAATTGGCCGAATGAAGTGTCGACACATGTGCGTCTATTGCAAGGTAAATAATTTATTTAATTTTCCTTATGTTCTTCATTTGTCAAATGCACAATTACACATTGGACAGTGTTGAAGTGTTTCTAATCGCCTATATTGGGTGAAATTAATTATTTTCCTGAAATCCCCCTTTTTCACTTTCTCACTTCAAAGGACTTTCCCAAGGGCAGCTGAAATATTCAACTGAGCAGTAAAACACTGATCTTATTAGGACTTGTTGCGTAAATTGTAAGTGGTTTGTCTCGGAACCTTCTGTGTGTGACGGGGGGGTATCAAACAATATTGTCCAAGTCGCATAATAGTGCAGGTCTTTTTAAATTGGGATATAAATGGATGTCAAATTAAATTAAATTGAATGTTTATTTTATTATTATTATTATTATTATTATTATTATTATTATTATTATTACGACTTCATCATGTGACAATTTCTCCGGTATATATAGGCTATGCTGGGATAGTTCAATAAATAAATTCAAAACAACTTAAATTCGCTATTTGCATGCATTGTTGTTATTGTCACAATTATATGATAATAATAATAATTATGAATATTATTTGAAGACATGAATAATGTACTCCATGGCAATTATATTAATTTTTAAATAATTGATAGAGCCCTAATAAAATACATGCATTGTGAAATACAGCGCCGTTTGCATTCACACTGTATATTATTAGGGTCAACTATGAATAGCATTAATATTAATATTATAATATTATTGTTATGATTATTGCTATTTATTTTAATCGAATTAATGGGTATTTTTTTTAAACGTTTTTCCCATCTCATCGTCAGATCTTATCTCTTTCTAGGAGGAGCCACACTCTTTTATCTGCAGTTGGAAACCCGATGAAAAGGTGGCTGATGATGATGAGGATGATGATGATGAGGATGATGCGTATCAAGACCACCCGCTGCTGCTGCTGCCGCCGCTGCTGACGGACACGATGCGCCCGCCGACCCGCGCGTCTCTCAACACACGTGCAGCGTCCGGGCCTCTCCTCCGATACACTTTCCTCAATCACTTTAATAACGTTACAGTATAGGCCTCCTACGACGCCCCCCCCAACACACACACACACACACACACACACACACAACCACCAGACACAGCAGCACTCACACCTCACAGCACTCACCGATGATAAGACAAAATGGGTGGATGGATGGACGGGTGGAGGGGGGGACGGAATATAGGAGGCTGGAGCTGGAGCTGGAGCATGCAAATGGGCTGCCGGAGGGAGCCAGACAGACCAGGCTATAGCAGAGGAGAGCACACAACACAACACAACAGAACGAGCAGCAGCCCAATGGGAATATTTCTCTCTCTCTCTCTCTCTCTCCCTATATATATATATATATATATATATATATATCCCGCGGGGAGAGATCACACACAGTTGACTCTCAAATGACTCTAAAAGCCGTCACTCTGAAATGATATGATAGACCCCCCCCCACCCACCTCCTCCTCCTCCTTCCCTCTCACCCCCCCCCCCCCCCCCCCCCCCCCCCCCCCCACACACACACACACACACACACACACACAACCCCACACACACACACACACACACACACACACACACACACACACCACACCCACACACACACACATATATTTTGTTGTATTAAATGTGGTTAATAGCCTACATGCACGTGGCCAATGAACGTGGTGATGAAGGCGTTATTTGCATTATTTTAGTTTTATGTTTAAATGTTTGTATTACAGGTCACTGTGCCCTGTCGCGCTGAGGCCTTCCCACTGGAACACGTGTATAGTATTATAGTATTATAGTATAGTATAGTATTTGTATCGTATAGTATAGTATTAACCTGCAGGAGAGGCTATAGGTGGCATAAGAGGATGCGATCACATCCACTCAGCATCAGAACCCTAATTGATACATAGCCATTGATCCATTGGACGGAAGCCACTCGATATATATTTCCCTCCTCTTTGCAGTAACAAACTGCAGTGATTAAATTAATATCTGCCCCCCCCAAAAAAATCAATGTCACTGCCATTAAAGTTTTATTTATTTTTTTTATTTATTGTTTATTTCCTCCCACCACCCCACCTGGTGTGTTGTGTGTTTACCCCTCCCCTTTACCTGCATGCTTTGCTTTCGACATACATAAATAGCACTTAACAATAATTCAAAATGAGTGTGAGTGAGTGGGAAAGAGCCGCCGTCGTCGTCGCTGCAGGAGGAGGAGGAGGAGGAGGAGGAGGAGGAGAATTACGGGCCGATAAAGCGGCGTTGCATCATGCGGGGGTCCGGCCAGCGGGAGCAGCAGCAGCAGCAGCAGCAGCACCACCACCACCACCCTGAGACGGGGACGGAGCAGCACTCACACCTCACAGCACACACCGATGATAAGACTGAATGGGTGGATGGATGGATGGGTGGAGGGGGGGAACGGAATATAGGAGGCTGGAGCTGGAGCTGGAGCATGCAAATGGGCTGCCGGAGGGAGCCAGACAGACCAGGCTATAGCAGAGGAGAGCACACAACACAACACAACAGAACGAGCAGCAGCCCAATGGGAATATTTCTCTCTCTCTCTCTCTCTCTCCCTATATATATATATATATATATATATATATATATCCCGCGGGGAGAGATCACACACAGTTGACTCTCAAATGACTCTAAAAGCCGTCACTCTGAAATGATATGATAGACCCCACACACCCACCCACCCACCCAACGCACACACACACACATGCGTGTACAGACACACACACAGAGACACAGACACACACACACACACACACACACACACACACACACACACACACACACACACACACACACACACACAAATACACACACACACACACACACACACACACACACACACAACACACACACACACACACACACACACAACACACACACACACACACACACACACACACACACACACACACACACACACACACACACACACACACACACACAACACACCACCACTATTCCCACCCAACACTTGACTAACTCCACCTGGAGAAAAGCTTATTATATATATTATAATATAGAACATATTTCAGTGATAGACATGATGAGACTCCGAGGACATTTCTCTGTGTATTCCTAGAAATACGCGCTCATCTACTACGAATAGGTATGTTTTTGTATTTATTTGATGAAATACAGTATATCTTAGGTATGTTTTTGTATTTATTTGATGAAATACAGTACCTGTATTTGTATTTTATATTAAAGACCGCTTCAAGGTATAAAGGAAATGTGCTGCCATGCAGGTAACAGGATTCTTCTTCCTCAGAGTATAGAACAACACCTGCGTTCATATACAGTAGGTTATAATAATAATAATAATAATAATAATAATAATAATAACAAATACCGCAACATGAAAGTGTTTTAATTACCTCCAGGGGTCAGGGGTGAAGGGGCCAGGGAGGGTCTGATTCTGGGGGTCCCTATCTGTTACCCATGATCACTTAAGGGCAAGGGGCTTAGCCAGGGTCACAAAAGTTATACGTCGACCCCCCTTAATAGTCAAAGTTGGCCTATTTGTTCAAGATTCATGTTCTCAACTATTACTTTAAACTATTACTCCCTATATATTTTCTAAATCCTTACATGCCAACCTGGACATCATTTTCAGATACTGATTCATGCTGGGAAGTGGGAAAGGAAGTCCAATCATTAAATTCATTCTGTTGAAAATCATTAGGTAAGCTAATAGGCCTATACATATTTTCCGATATGTTTTGATGAATCACGTGGGCTGACACAATTAGGCCTTATTGATTAATGATTAGCATCTAGTTGTAGGCCTGTATATGAATCAATGCTTTGGACCAATCAAAACTGCCACATCCTAATAATAATGAGTCCCACAAATTAATTGGATGGGAGAGAGAGGAGAGAGCATCTCAATGGCCCCTTATATCTGGAAACAAACAAAACGCGCACAACAATGCACTTGACATGAATGCAAAATGAAAACTTACACACACACACACACACACACACACACACACACACACACACACACACACACACACACACACACACACACACACAGCGCACACACACACACACACACACACACACACACACACACACACACACACACACACACACACACACACACACACACACACACACACACACACACACACACACACACACACACACACACACACACACACACACACACACACACACACACACACACACACACACACACACACACACAGACAGACACACACACACACACAGACACAGACAGACACAACACACACACACACACACACACACACACACACACACACACACAGAGACACACACACACACAGACACACACACACACACACACACACACACACACACACACACACACACAAACACACCACCCTGGAGCATCTTTAAGATAGCACCACCCCAGCGTATTCCCACCCAACACTTGACTAACTCCACCTGGAGAAAAGCTTATTATATATATTATAATATAGAACATATTTCAGTGATAGACATGATGAGACTCCGAGGACATTTCTCTGTGTATTCCTAGAAATACGCGCTCATCTACTACGAATAGGTATGTTTTTGTATTTATTTGATTGCATATAGGCATATATGCTTATGCCTTATGACTCATTTGAAAGAAGTGTACCTAATACAGTACCTGTATTTGTATTTTATATTAAAGACCGCTTCAAGGTATAAAGGAAATGTGCTGCCATGCAGGTAACAGGATTCTTCTTCCTCAGAGTATAGAAAAATAAACGCTGCATTTTAAATCCTGATAGCGGTTATAATAATAATAATAATAATAATAATAATAATAATAACAAATACCGCAACATGAAAGTGTTTTAATTACCTCCAGGGGTCAGGGGTGAAGGGGCCAGGGAGGGTCTGATTCTGGGGGTCCCTATCTGTTACCCATGATCACTTAAGGGCAAGGGGCTTAGCCAGGGTCACAAAAGTTATACGTCGACCCCCCTTAATAGTCAAAGTTGGCCTATTTGTTCAAGATTCATGTTCTCAACTATTACTTTAAACTATTACTCCCTATATATTTTCTAAATCCTTACATGCCAACCTGGACATCATTTTCAGATACTGATTCATGCTGGGAAGTGGGAAAGGAAGTCCAATCATTAAATTCATTCTGTTGAAAATCATTAGGTAAGCTAATAGGCCTATACATATTTTCCGATATGTTTTGATGAATCACGTGGGCTGACACAATTAGGCCTTATTGATTAATGATTAGCATCTAGTTGTAGGCCTGTATATGAATCAATGCTTTGGACCAATCAAAACTGCCACATCCTAATAATAATGAGTCCCACAAATTAATTGGATGGGAGAGAGAGGAGAGAGCATCTCAATGGCCCCTTATATCTGGAAACAAACAAAACGCGCACAACAATGCACTTGACATGAATGCAAAATGAAAACGATTAAATGTGAAGGAGAGGGCCGTATCTCAATCTGTCTACCAACCAACACGCGGAGCATTATCTGCGCCATCTTATCGGAACGCAGGCATTGATAGAGCGCTAACGACAAACAGTTTAGCACTGCAGGATCCAATTGATTCCTATTTAAAGGTGGCTGCACTTAGATTACAAGTCATCCTGTCTCATGTACGACCCACACACACACACACACACAGACTCACAGACACACACGCACACAGACTCACAGACACACACGCACACAGACACACGCACACACACATACACACACACACACACACAGACACTAACAATCATGTACACACAGACATATACATCTTCGTACACCCTTGAACTTCCCTACACACACAAACACACACATGCAAACACACACGCACAAGGGGGAAATATAATAAATATGCTTAATTGTGAGGCGACATAATGGCGGGATTGGTGGCGGTACAACCGACTCACAATGGCCACGTGTGTGCTTCGCGCCCGATGAGTCACGCGGTGGGCGGGGGACACACGACGACGACGACGACGACGACTGAATAAATGCATAATTATAATGTTGAATAAATAATAAAGTTAATATTTCGTCTCAAAGCGACGTGACCTATTTTGAACGTTGTGTGTTCCGCAGACGCATTCAACGCGTGCCAAATGAGTTGCGCACTTTTCCGTAATCGTCCTAATTATACAGCCGCAGTTTGCACCCCAGGGCGCACTTTCGTGTCTTTGTCTCGCTGGGGAATGTATTTATTTTCGGGGAGGTGAAGAACGAAAAATATTTACTCTCTTTTTTCAACCTAAATATTGCGCGTATCAGGAGGAATTCAGAAATAATCCCCCTCATAGTGCTGAGTATTAAGTTAATCACATTAGCGGCAAATACGATTGATTAGTGGTCGTCGTGATGGTGGTGATGCGTTCCCGTTGAAATCTCCACATGCAGCTGACAATAATAAAGCAGCCCGACAAGATAGGACACATTGCAGCGTGTATTAAATACACAGGACTCGAACAGAGAAATGGCCCTGAGGTGTGTGTGTGTGTGTGTGGGGGGGGGGGGGGGGGGTCTGTGTGTTTATATATGTTTGCATGTGTGTGTTTGTGTGTGAAGTTCAAGGGTGTACAAAGATGGATATGTCTGTATATGTGTTTGTCAGTGTGTGTGTGTGTGTGTGTGTGTGTGTGTGTGTGTGTGTGTGTGTGTGTGTGTGTGTGTATTGCGTGTGTTGGGCGTGTGTGTGTGTGTGGGGTGTGTGTATGTGCGTGTGTGATGACAGCAGGGAAAGGCTTGTGTGTGTGTGTGTATGCGTGCGTGTTGGGGTTTGTGTGTGTGGGGGTGTGATTACCAGTTCAATCTTCAAGGACCATATCGGCAGCTACAACAAAACTTTGAAAAGAACATTATGGAGGCAGAATGGTGGCACAGAAGTCGGCAGAAATGCAGATAGCCACCCCAGCCCCCGAAAGCCTTAAAAACGCACCGCTTGTCAATATAATCTCCCCGCGCAGAATATCGCCCCTCGGCCCTCGCCACAACGCAGGGTTCAAACTAAAATAATAGTGGTACCCGCTAAACAACCGCCTCTTGCATCATTTAATATCAACCCCCCCACACACACACGTTTTGTCGAGAGTCCAGAGTTTGCTAACATCGATTCCCGTCGCAATATACCGCCCATGGGGCTCATGTTGGGCTCACAAAACCCTTTTTTCCCCCCATTTTGATGTCACCGAGCCTCGTGGTTTCAAATCGGAGATGCTTGCCTCCCTGCAGGCAAGCATAATGACTTCCCTTCCGATACACTATTTTCCCAAACCATTTAGCGGATACATTATCGGCTGCCTCTTTTTTTTCTTCGGTTTTCTTCTCCTCTTCTTTTGCCCCGACTCATTATATCCTCCACCTTCCTTCACCCCCCCCCCCCCCCCCCCCAAACACTCCACCACCCCCCGTCCGCCTTTATCGGGCGGTAGCATCGCCGCAAAGTGCCAAATAGAGAGGCGTAATTACCCAGAATGCCACCTGATAGCAGCGTCTCTATCGGCTCTATCGGGTCCTGCTGGCTCATCACAGGGACAGAGGATGAGAAGAATGGGGGCCTCCCTGGCTGCTTGTGGCGCAGCCCGCGTATAGATAGGCCATCTCCCCCTCAGATACACCGGAGGTGCAGTCGGGATCACACAGGGAAGCGACGCAACCGGTCAGTTTTCTTTCATATCCACTTCCCTCCCGTCCGCTCTCTCCCCCTCTCTCTCTCTCTCTCTTTCTTCCCCTCATTCTCCCCATCTCTCTCTCTCTCTCCCAATGTCTTCTTCTCTTTACTTTCTCTCTTCCTCTCCCTTTCACCCCCATTCCCCCCTGCCTGTTTCCCTCATTCCCACTCTCAATTCAATTCAATTTAAAGAGCTTTATTGGCATGGGAAACGTACATTTACATTGCCAAAGTGAGTGGTAAATAAAAAGTATATTTATAAATATATACAGGTCAGGTACAAATAAAAATAATGATAATAATACTAAAGGGGGATTGACAGGTGATTGACAGTCTTTATGGAGGTTGTATTCCGTTGGATGTCCTTTTCCTGTCTCAACATCTCAGAAATCATGCTGCTGTGTTTGCACATTCCTGTACCTCGCCCAGCAGATATGGAAGTTTTTGGTTGTTTGTTAAGTTTTCAAAATTCTTTTGGGTGTTTGAGATCTGTGGGAAGTATGTATCTCTAATGTCTTGGTATAGGTGGCAGGTTGTTAGGAAGTGTAGCTCGGTTTCCACCTCCTGTTGGGTGCAGTGGGTACAGAGTCTGCCTTCTCTTGGTAGCCAGGTCTGCCGGTGGCGGCCTCTCTCCACGGCGAGGCTGTGCTCTCTGAGTCTGTATCTAGTCAAGGATTTCCTGAGTTTGGGATCGGTCACAGTGCTCAGGTATTCTGCCGTTGTGTATTGTCTGTTTAGGGCCAAATAGCATTCTAATTTACTCTGTTTTTGGTTGATTCTTTCCAGTGCGTGAGGTAGTTTTCTTTTTGTTTTCTTATAAATTTGGTTTATTCTAATGGGGTTTCTGTCTGGTGGCTCTGCTTGGTTTTGTGAGTAGAGTCCCAGAACCAGCTGGCCGACGGGGCATCGCTCTAGACTCTCTCTGTGGATGAGGGCTTTGTTATGGAGCGTGTCGGGCTCACTGTCTTTTAGGTGGTTATGAAATTTGAATGCCCTCTTTTGAATTTGTATTATTAGTGGGTATCGTCCTAATTCTGCTCTGCATGCATTGTTGGGTGTTTTCTGTTGGGTGCGGAGAATGGATTTGCAGAACTCTGCATGCAGAGTTTCAATTTGATGTTTGTCCCATTTAGTAAAATCTTGGTTTGCAAGTGGACCCCAGATCTCGCAACCGTAAAGGGAAATGGGTTCGATAACTGAGTCTAGTATTTTGAGTCATTTTTATTGGGATGTCTAAGTTGATGTTTCTCTCTCTTCCTCTCTCCCAATTTTTTCTCTATTCCTCTACTCTCTCTCCCTCTCTCTTTCTCTCTCCCAATATTTTCTTTATCCCTCCTCTCTCTCTCTCTCTCTCTGTCTCCCCACATCTCCCTCTGTCCTCTTCCCTCCGCTTGACTCCCCATCTCTCTCTCTCTCTCTCTCTCTAGCCCCCCTCTCTGTCTCTGTCTCTCTCTATCCTATCCATCCCCATCTCTCCCTCCATCCCGCTCTCTCTCTCTCTCTCTCTCTCTCTCTCTCTCTCTCTCTCTAAGAGAGAGACTGCTCTCTCCCAGTACCTCCTCCTCTCTTTATGTGTCTCTTTAACAGAGTCGAGGCCGCTCCACGAACACAAGTGATCTAATCTTCCCGAACCGGCGGCGGCAGTGGCGGCGACGGCGATGGCTGCTGGCAGCAGCACAACAGACGTGGCGTTTCAGGGGACGTTCCTCCGCGAGCTCCCTTCAAAGTAAAAGAGGTCATCATCATCTTTCGAAATAAAACGTTATCCCGTGTCCTGTGCTGCTCTCAGCTTCACCGCACCGTGGACAGTAGCAGACTTACTGTAGCCTGTGTGTTAGCGCAACACAGGCGTCCAGGGTGGTCTGTGAACAGCGCTTTCATGTCATTTATGGTTTCTCACAGAGAATTGAATTATATAACCTCCCCCTGTCACGCCGTGTGGATGTACCCACTGTATTTGTGTGTGTGTGCGTGCATGACTGTGTGTGTGTGTGTGTGTGTGTGTGTGTGTGTGTGTCTAACCATTGTGGTGTCACTTCTACAACAGCTGTCCGGTCACTGCTGTGTGGCCCCTGCCAAGTTGAGGGATTGTGAAGATGCATTGGAAGTGAATGGTCCTCTCCCGTG
>PIJE02000014.1:580935-590935 GCA_002895965.2 Coryphaenoides rupestris
TCTCTCCTCCCTCCCTCTCTCCTCCACCTCCTCCTCTCCCCTCCTCTCCTTCCTCCTCCACCTCCTCCTCCTCCCTCCTCGTCCTCCTCCTCCTCCTCCTCCTCCTCCACCATCTCCTCCTCCTCCTCCTCATCCTCTCCTCCTCCTCCTCCTCCACCTCCTCCTCCTCCTCCTCCTCCTCCTTCCGCCCTGCCCCCGCTTTTCCAAATTAAGCCGTGGCGCCGCCCAACCCGCCACGAGTCAAGTGGAATCAATAAGGCGAAAACATAAATTGTCCTGTGTGCGATAATTACTTACTTAATTACAAAAGACATTCATTCACTCCTCCCACCACCCCCACCCCCCTCTCACCACCCAACTCCCCCCCTCTCTCTCTCTCTCTTCTCTCTCTTCTCTCTCTCTCTCTTCTCTCTCTCTCTCTCTCTCGGCGCTGCCGTCGCTCGCTCGCGTGCCAGCAGACGCTTCCAATTCATCTCAAAAGGGCCGACAATCGACAGAAAGGGGGAAGGCATGGCTTTTAAAAGTGAGCGGCCATTCTTTTCACAGAGGGAGAACAAACTAGCCTCACGGAACAGGACAGAGCACATCCAAGGGGCTTCAGGGAGATCTTCGCCGTGCCCCCCCCCCCCCCCCCGATGGGTTCCAATGGGGGTTTTTAGTTTAGTTTTAGCTCGCTAACTAATGTTTCTATACCGATAATACAGTCACCACCAGGGTGGAATGGGCTTCGGATGGCGAAACAAACTATGCATTTTCTCTGCCCGCCGCTAACCAACCCCCAGCCAACGGCCTCACGCCCCCCCACCCCCCATTGACATACAATAGTGTCCTTCAGTGCTAGCATCATTAGCCGATCAACAACTACAAGAGAGCAGGAGAGAACAAAAAAGCAAAACAAAAACAAATACGCTACAAAAACAGGCCAGAGCCTAACTTTTACACTGAGACGGGTGACGAACGAACCAGCCCCCCCAGTGGAGGGGGGGGGGGGGGGGGGGGGGCATGTGGAGGCATTCTGCCGCTAAGCCCCAGGTTGGTTGCAGCTGTGGGCCACCACTCGCTCTGCTCTGCTCTGCTGTGCCAAGTACAAGGAACAGCTCTCTCCTTTTATCCGAGGGGGGCAAGGGGGAGGGGGGGGGTGGACGCAACAAATCTGGGCTAATGTGTCTGGAAGACGGTAGAGTCCCAGGAGCCGCTCTCTCTCTCTCTCTCTCTCTCTCTCTCTCTCTCTCTCTCTCTCACCCTCACCCTCTCTATCTCTCTCCTGCTCTCTCTTTCTGTCTCCCTCCCGCTCTCCCTCTCTATCTCTCTCCTGCTCTCTCCCACTCTCTCTCTCTCTCTCTCTCTGACCCTCTCTCTCTCACCCTCTCTCACCCACCCCCCGCCCATTCTTCAGCCATTCTTGTCCACTTTCCTCCCCTCCTGCACTTGGCATAATTGTGGTTTAATTGGGTGACAAGTAATGAAAACTGTCTACATTATCTCCTCTCTCTCTCTCTCTCTCTCTCTCTGCGGCCCACCACCCAAAGGAGAAGAGGAGGAGGAGGAGGAGGAGGAGGAGGAGGAGAAGGAGAAGAGGAGGAGAAGGAGGAGGAGGAGAGGGAGAGGGGGGGGGGGGGTGTCGGTGGACGACAGGAGAGGAGGGAAGGAGGAGGAGGTGGTGGTGGTGGTGGCGGCAGTAGCTGACAGCGAAGAAAAATACTCTGTGTATCTTCCCGCCGATGCACATTAATCTCGGAGATGCATATCTTTTCAACGGGGTGCGCGGGGTGGGATCAATAGAAATATATCGCCGGTAATACGCAGCGAACAGACAATTTCCAAAATACATATGTATATATATATATAACAAAACGTATATCACTTGTCATTGCCATTGTCATTTTTTTGTGCAAACCGACTTTAAGCACGTCAACAGTACGTGTCGTTTAAAAAATGTGTCTTTAATGCTCGAAAAACCTGTCAGACGTTGTATTCTCCTTCGCTGCAACACGACATACTGTGCACAAATTGCTCGACGGACACCAATAATTCCCCCATTTTTGCATTTGAATGTGCTTTGCCTGCGGTTTCTCAAATGCGGAGTCATTCTCTGACCAGCCTGGGTCTTCCTGGCTCTTTGTCGGTGGGTGGGTGGGTGTTGGGGGGGGGGGGGGGCGTACGCAACCTTAAAAGCTCCTTTCAACGGGCATGAATGCACTTCATACTCTCCCTAAGAACCGCATTGATAGCGGGCAGAACGGGGAAGGTTGTTTAGTGAAGGAAGCGGGAGACAATGCGCACAATAATGAAAGCTTTCAGATACCATTATGGACGTTCTCAACCCCCGCGCCCCTCGCTTGGCAGAGCTGTTTATACCTCGCTGCACCTTGCTCCCGCAATGTCTCTCACTTTCTTTTCACGTGAATGTACCGCACAATGTATAGCTGGTCCGGCGGTGGCCTCCAAATGAGCCTTGTGAGCCTCCATCAGGGTTATGGTAATACAGTAAGTACTACAGACGTGATTGAATGCCAGCGGCACTTGGCATTATGGGGGATCAAGGCGACTTCAGGGAAAATGGTTCCGTGAATGCGACCCGCGATCAAGTGGGTTTGTTGCGTCACAGACGTACAGCGAGCGAGCAGGACAGAGAGAAAGAGAGAAAGAGAGAAAGAGAGAAAGAAGAGGAAGAAGAGGAAGAAGAGGACGTTCCTTGCCTGTACATGGGGCATTTTCATCAGGGTCATTGTGGAAGTCTGCCTGTGTGCTTACGCATTGACCTGCTGCTCAATCAACGCGTTACCTTTAACCACAACATAAGCCTGGGAAGCGCACACACACACACACACACGTACACACACACACACACACACACACAGTGGATGTATATCGGTGTGTATTTTTTTCGTAACCTCCCCCCAGCATCGATATTACAGTGGTTGACAGTGAGTTGACCTGTGGGAGACATTGTGCATTTTGTGCAAAGTTGTATCTCTGTACTTTATAAATAGCGCCATTAATGGGGGCGGGCGGGGGGTCCAGCAGTTTGAAAACAACCTCTTTATCGGGAAGAAAAGCGGGCTTTGTGTGCCTGCCGATGCCCCCGAATCTGGCTGCTGTGTGGAGGGCTTTCTGCTATCAATGCAACAAGGACCTTTCCTTTAAACACAATGCACGCGAAGGTTACGGGATATATTGTCCACCGTGTGACCGTGTGCGTTTGTGTGTCTGTGTGTGTCTGTGTGTGTCTATATATATAATCATGCTTTTTTTTATAAAGCACAACCGTTATGGCCCCATCAAACCTACTACAAAAAACATCTCAAAAAAAGGACATATAATGAGGGACGAAAAGCTCATTCAACGTGACCTCTGAACTTTGAAATGCAGGCCATTATGTATAGTACCTGTATACAATTCACAAGGTCAAGTGGCGAGAAAATACAGGAGTCTTTTGGAGTTTGAAAGGGGGAAGGGAACAGCGTTTCTGTTGAATAAGCATCTGTCTCTCACAAACTGCCACCACGCACCTATATCCCCCCGCACACACACACAAACATACACATACACACACATACGCAAACATACACACACATACGCAAACATACACACACATACGCAAACGCACGAACACGCACGCGCGCCTTCAGCGACGTCCAAAGTGTGTCAATGGGCTTCCGAAATTCAGAGTGATTGATTGACGATTGATTCTTACTTAACCTCTTTGCTTGTTTGTTGTTTACGAGGACCCATACAGAGTATATTGCCCCCACTCCCCCCCCACCCCCTCCCCCCAACAAAAATCCTCCCCAATTTTCTCCATTTTAGCTTTGAAAAAAAATGACAATATTTGCTCAACAACATAACTATTAAATTGCTGTTATTTATCCGTCAAACGTGAGCCAACATGTCAGTGGTGGGCGCGCTCCTGTATATATATAGCACAGGGCATTGTGGGTAGTGGGCTACTATGCACCGCTGTTGTCAGTAGGCTCGGTGTGGTGCAGCTATTCATCCGGAGCCGCGTTCCAGTAATCACCTCACGCCGGCCGGTGTCCCCGTAAACAATTACTACTATATAGCCTTAGATTGGGCGGCAGCTAGCGCGCAGTTCAGTCTGGGGGGAGTGCTTGGGGGGGGGTTGGGGGGCAGTTTGTCTAATCACAGTGCAAATAAGGTTTGATCAGTCAGTGTCCGAGGGTAATCTGGCCCGGGAGCTGCCTCCCGTCACCGACACTAAATCAGGGGGAGTCTCGGGGTGTGGGTGGGAGGCTGTGGGGGTCCGCCTCACAGCAGACAGCCGCGGGCCCCCCAGGGGTGGGGGGGGGGGGAGGGGTTGGGTTGGGTGGGGACGGAAAATAAATGGCGGAGGAGCCTGGGAGAGGGATGAGCTGATTAACTCACTGCAGGGCAGTTTCTCATTATCCCCTTAACCCTGGCGGGGAGACCAGCCCAGTGCCTCGCCTCGCCTCCTCTGCCTCTGTTACTCCGCTGTTACTGTGTGTGTGTGTGTGTGTGTGTGTGTGTGGGATGATTGACAGCTCCCGGGTTACAGTTGTGCTCAGATAATGTCCGTTAATGCGCCGTGCGGTGAATGAGACTGCTGCCAAGAAGTGAGCATATATGGGGGTCTGTGTGTGTGTGTGTGTATGTGTGTGTGTGTGTGTGTGTGTGTGTGTGTGTGTGTGTGTGTGGGAGTGTGTGTGTGTGTGTGTGTGTGTGTGTGTGTGTGTGTGTGTGTGTGTGTGTGTGTGTGTGTGTGTGTGTGTGTGTGTGTGTGTGTGTGTGTGTGTGTGTGTGTGTGTGTTGTGTGTGTGTGTGTGTGTGTGTGTGTGATGTGCGTTGTGTGGTGTGTTCTGTTGTTGTGTGTGTGTGTCTGCTGTTTCTACGTGTATGTGTGTGTGTGTGTGTGTGTGTGTGTGTGTGTGGCCATGCACGCCGGCGCTGTGTGTGTGTGTGTGTATGTGTGTCTCCGGGGAGCCCAGCTAATGTGTCAGCTCCATGGCTCATTTCTTTCAATTAGGGCGCCGTGGCCCTCGCTTGCCCTCGCTCGTGCGCGGAGAGAGAGAGAGAGAGAGAGAGAGAGAGAGAGAGAGAGAGAGAGAGAGGGACCACCGGCCCCTCGGCTGACAGTTCCATATGGGCTCCATCACCCCTTATCACCACACACTCCAGCCCTGCACTGTCTTTACCCTGGGCTGAATAAGGCAACGCATTATTAATGTCCACAATGGTGCATATCACATCGTGGAACACACACACACATACACACACACGTGTGCTGCAATTAGCTTTAGCATTGTTAATTATAACGGCAGAGAGAGATGATCGGCCTCGCGTGATCAAAATATGATTGGAATTATCATCAAAGGGATTGTAATCGTCATGTATGACGCCGAGTTATGGACGCTCGTGAGACGTTTACATATTTGGGAGTGGATTCACAAATTTATATTGCACGTTTGTTGACAAGCCTGACGGTTTAAATAAATAGCCAATATGCAAGGGGCGGTTTACAAATAACCAACTCCTATTTGCGAAAAATAGGAGTAATTTTTATACTGTAGAGACCGAAAAAATGCATTGTATTAAATACACACATTAAACCCGTTAAAAACATGACACTCGTACACACTCCAAGGTAAAATAAACCATCATTCACATTATACTGAATCCCCTTCCGTTTCCAGTGCTGCTGGCAGAGTCGCTGCATATTCCATTGTGGCGCGTTGATTAAGCATGTCACCTGGATACACAGCAGCTCCATCCCAACACGCGGTGGCTTCTCCCCCGGTGGCTTTCAAAGCAAATTAATTAACATGATACAGACACAAAAAATAGGTAGAATGCAAATAGAAGAGGTGGGGTGCTCACTTTAAGCCCCTGCACGGTTTTACCCCGGCTTTTGTGCGCCTTTATGGCAGCAAATTATTTAATTGGGTCTCCGCCTTTGTGCGCAGACACAGGACCGAGTGCGGGGCCATTGTCGTCGTCCGAGCCACAAATGCGCGCCTGGCAAATTCAATTCCCATCAAACAAACAAAACAACAGGAAAAAGAGATTTCTACCAAAATAAAAGCCCCCCCCCTCCCTCACCACCCTTCACCAGGAACAAAGGCAAGAATGGGGCAGAGGAGGGGGGCGTTCTTCTTCTTCTTCTTCTTCTGAGAGGACGCAATAAATCAGAAACAAAGGCGAAAAGGGGTTGGAGTGCAGAGGAGGAGAGAGAGAGGGGTGGAGGAACAAACCTGTTGTCTGTCTACACAGTGGTGGTGGGGTTTTTTTTTCCGTTCTCTCTTCTCCGTCAACAGGTTGAACCGCAGAGTCTCCAATATGCTCAGAGAAGATAGGATAGGTCTTTTTTTTTTTTCTTGGTGTGCATTAGAAAATGAGGGCATGAAATAGGCTAGCCATAATAATAGCCATAATGACACGTTATTTATATTCAGAAAATTAAATGGAGGAAAATTGGAATCACACTTAATACTTAAGAGATCACATTAGCTCAATCATCTCCCGCTCTCGCCCCCCTGACAAAAAAAAAGAAGAAAATTCCTAATCCATCTTTAAATGACACGCTGTGTTTTGGAGGTTGCCGCTCACACACTCGCACACACTGCCTGCTAGAATTGCTCACAGTGCCTAATGCGCTTATTACCTTTTGCGAAATACACGTGGATTATATATACACACGTTGATTGTATTCACACGCATGTGAATGAAACGTCAAAAGGGAAATATAGTATCTTCTCACAGGTCTTCTTCAAGCACACAGGAAGACCTTTCAACGAACAAGAACTAAAAACAGTGTTTTCTACAAACGGTAAAAGCATCTACACTCAAAAGCCCTTCAATTTCCTTTTTTATTTGTAACCCATGGTCTTGGAATTTAGGGGAATTAGCACACACACACACACACACACACACACACACACACACAGGGACACACAAA
Source organism: Coryphaenoides rupestris (assembly GCA_002895965.2). NCBI lineage: Eukaryota > Metazoa > Chordata > Actinopteri > Gadiformes > Macrouridae > Coryphaenoides > Coryphaenoides rupestris. The sequence continues at coordinate 587,870 of PIJE02000014.1, forward strand.
CACACACAGGCAGGGGCGGTGCTACCATTAGGTAAGGTCAGGCAATTGCCTGGGGCCTCAGCTACCAGGGGGCCTCGTCATCCCCATATCGTGTTTTGTGTTTTAAATTGTCACCGCAAACAAACAATAATCCATAATAAAGATTGAAGAAAAAAACAATTATTTTGCTTCATGATTGATCCTAAACTCATCATAAATCAAATGACTGCAGGTCCGTTTCCTGTCACCATAGCAGCAACTAGCTAGTCTGAATGTTCATAGAGGTATTGGTGAGGTGTGGAGCGATTGCCAGCCATGAAACGTTTTCAAAGTGGAAGTGAAAAAAGAAAAAGAAAAAGGGAGGATGAAGAGTTTAGGAAGAAATTGCCTAAATTGACCAACGCCTTCCCTGCCTCTATTTCCTCCCCAACAGAGATGCTAAATTATATTTAGCCTCAAGGAGAATTAGGCCTACTAGATTCTTACCCAAACCTTAGCATTGCACTGCGAGTCCTTCTCACGCTCCCTGTCACAGTAGCTTCTGGGGAAAGAAAGTTTTTCTGTGGGGGCCACAGAGGTTAAAGTGCCAATCTCACCTTCTTTTAAAAAAATTGTTTCCAGGCCGGAAGACTTCCAGAGATTTCCATATATAGAGTGACCGAGGAGGTGTGTGTGTGTGTATGTTCAACATAAGCAATCGGAGTATGAGGCGCACGGCCCGACACATCGCTGTCGGAGATTGGAAATGAGGAACGCTAACCTGTAGGCAGGCACCCATCTTGCCCCTCCCCCCATCCTCCCCCCCCACCCTCCCATTTGTGAGGAGAGGAGGAGAGGGGGAGGAGAGAGATGGAGGAGAGAGAGAGGAGGAGGAGAGGAGAGAGAGAGAGAGAGAGAGAGAGAGAGAGAGAGAGGGACCACCGGCCCCTCGGCTGACAGTTCCATATGGGCTCCATCACCCCTTATCACCACACACTCCAGCCCTGCACTGTCTTTACCCTGGGCTGAATAAGGCAACGCATTATTAATGTCCACAATGGTGCATATCACATCGTGGAACACACACACACATACACACACACGTGTGCTGCAATTAGCTTTAGCATTGTTAATTATAACGGCAGAGAGAGATGATCGGCCTCGCGTGATCAAAATATGATTGGAATTATCATCAAAGGGATTGTAATCGTCATGTATGACGCCGAGTTATGGACGCTCGTGAGACGTTTACATATTTGGGAGTGGATTCACAAATTTATATTGCACGTTTGTTGACAAGCCTGACGGTTTAAATAAATAGCCAATATGCAAGGGGCGGTTTACAAATAACCAACTCCTATTTGCGAAAAATAGGAGTAATTTTTATACTGTAGAGACCGAAAAAATGCATTGTATTAAATACACACATTAAACCCGTTAAAAACATGACACTCGTACACACTCCAAGGTAAAATAAACCATCATTCACATTATACTGAATCCCCTTCCGTTTCCAGTGCTGCTGGCAGAGTCGCTGCATATTCCATTGTGGCGCGTTGATTAAGCATGTCACCTGGATACACAGCAGCTCCATCCCAACACGCGGTGGCTTCTCCCCCGGTGGCTTTCAAAGCAAATTAATTAACATGATACAGACACAAAAAATAGGTAGAATGCAAATAGAAGAGGTGGGGTGCTCACTTTAAGCCCCTGCACGGTTTTACCCCGGCTTTTGTGCGCCTTTATGGCAGCAAATTATTTAATTGGGTCTCCGCCTTTGTGCGCAGACACAGGACCGAGTGCGGGGCCATTGTCGTCGTCCGAGCCACAAATGCGCGCCTGGCAAATTCAATTCCCATCAAACAAACAAAACAACAGGAAAAAGAGATTTCTACCAAAATAAAAGCCCCCCCCCTCCCTCACCACCCTTCACCAGGAACAAAGGCAAGAATGGGGCAGAGGAGGGGGGCGTTCTTCTTCTTCTTCTTCTTCTGAGAGGACGCAATAAATCAGAAACAAAGGCGAAAAGGGGTTGGAGTGCAGAGGAGGAGAGAGAGAGGGGTGGAGGAACAAACCTGTTGTCTGTCTACACAGTGGTGGTGGGGTTTTTTTTTCCGTTCTCTCTTCTCCGTCAACAGGTTGAACCGCAGAGTCTCCAATATGCTCAGAGAAGATAGGATAGGTCTTTTTTTTTTTTCTTGGTGTGCATTAGAAAATGAGGGCATGAAATAGGCTAGCCATAATAATAGCCATAATGACACGTTATTTATATTCAGAAAATTAAATGGAGGAAAATTGGAATCACACTTAATACTTAAGAGATCACATTAGCTCAATCATCTCCCGCTCTCGCCCCCCTGACAAAAAAAAAGAAGAAAATTCCTAATCCATCTTTAAATGACACGCTGTGTTTTGGAGGTTGCCGCTCACACACTCGCACACACTGCCTGCTAGAATTGCTCACAGTGCCTAATGCGCTTATTACCTTTTGCGAAATACACGTGGATTATATATACACACGTTGATTGTATTCACACGCATGTGAATGAAACGTCAAAAGGGAAATATAGTATCTTCTCACAGGTCTTCTTCAAGCACACAGGAAGACCTTTCAACGAACAAGAACTAAAAACAGTGTTTTCTACAAACGGTAAAAGCATCTACACTCAAAAGCCCTTCAATTTCCTTTTTTATTTGTAACCCATGGTCTTGGAATTTAGGGGAATTAGCACACACACACACACACACACACACACACACACACACAGGGACACACAAACACACACAGGCAGGGGCGGTGCTACCATTAGGTAAGGTCAGGCAATTGCCTGGGGCCTCAGCTACCAGGGGGCCTCGTCATCCCCATATCGTGTTTTGTGTTTTAAATTGTCACCGCAAACAAACAATAATCCATAATAAAGATTGAAGAAAAAAACAATTATTTTGCTTCATGATTGATCCTAAACTCATCATAAATCAAATGACTGCAGGTCCGTTTCCTGTCACCATAGCAGCAACTAGCTAGTCTGAATGTTCATAGAGGTATTGGTGAGGTGTGGAGCGATTGCCAGCCATGAAACGTTTTCAAAGTGGAAGTGAAAAAAGAAA